>JACCGJ010013935.1:0-13427 GCA_013407085.1 Atriophallophorus winterbourni | reverse complement strand
GTGAACACATTTTGGTTCGATTCGTCGACAATTCTTCAAGAGTATTGGAGTACACAGCGTACCCTACTCCCATGCTATTAACCACACCCTCTCTCATCCCCCAGAATTTCTTAGATCTTTTTATTCTGATGGATTTATGTTCCCTTTTCCATCTTTTCAACCAATCTTTCCGTAAAAAAACATGATTCGATGCATATATAATTCATTTATCAATTTTTTTTTATGACAATTTATTACAATTCACTCCATTTTTTCCATAATTACCTTCCATTTATGTTCTCCATGTTTTCCCATCATTGCAATTCGTAAATTCTGACAAAATTTAAATGAATCTGATGTTAGTAAACATGAAGATTTTTTTCTTATGTTGTATATTTGTTCCATTTTGAACGGCAAAAAATGTTTAAAAATCCGCTCACTCCGGTCATTTGCACCGTTTTATTTGTCCTTTGCATGTTTCAATTACTGATAATGATCATGATTACCAGCCTTGGATATCCAAGAATATATATTATTATTATTATTATTGATGTTAGTGATCAGCCTGTGACTGTGCTCATAGGCTGTGACGTCCCTGAAGCACATTGGGCGTTGGAACAGCGCTTAGGAGGCAGGCGCCGTCCATTTGCAACCACAACGCTGTTGGGGTGGATTCTGCAAGGCCCAGCATGCCAAACTCTAAAGGATATCTTGTGTTTGAATTCTTCCTTGGAGCAAGGGTCCATTGATGAATGTGTCAACCGTCTGTACAATGCAGAATTTGCAGACATATCCGCTGAAGGAAATGAACGATCGCGCGATGACGAAGATGCATTGTCGCTCGTAAAAGGATCAAACATTATCGACGGTCATTTTCAGGTACCGCTACCTTGAAAGCCTGATAGAAGCAAACTGACCACAAATTATTTGTCAGCGGAAAGGCGCTTAAGCTACTTACGGCGTCGATTCGAACGCGATAGTGTTTTGTTCGAGCGTTACAGCAAGGTTATGGCACATCATTTGGAGATTGGTTATATCGAACCCGTTCTGAATAATGCCACGGAGAATATTGTTTGTTATTTGCCTCACCATCCGGTTTTCAATCCTAAGAAACCGGAAAAGCTGAGAGTAGTTTTCGATTGTGCGGCTAAACACAATGGTGTGTCGTTGAATGATGTACTATTTCAAGGACCAAATCTGACAAAAAATTTGATCGACGTATTGCTGCGCTTTCGATTACATGCATATGCTGTTGCTGCTGAAATCGAAGAGATGTTCCTCCAAGTCAAAGTGCCAAACTATGATAGAGACGCACTTAGAATTCTCTGGTGGGAGGATAATGATATGCGGGGTTCCATCAAAAAATTTAGGATGACAGTTCATCCCTTTGGGGCTACGTCGTCCCCATTTTGCGCTACGTTTGCACTGCGTAAAACGGTCGAGGATTTCGGTCATTTATTTGAAGATCGAATTGGAAATTATGTTTCGAAAATTTTTTATGTTGATGATTGTTTAGTATCAGTGCCTACTCAAGAGGAAGCGAAGTCCTTGATAAGGCAGTTGTCATCATTGTTACGGATGGGAGGTTTTCGTTTGACAAAGTGGATTGTCAATGACCGTATCTTACTTGATGATGTGCCTGCGGATGACCGCGCACCCAACGTACGAGCCATTAGCCAAGATAAGCTACCGATGGAAAGAATGCTGGGTGTTAAATGGGATGCAGCCACAGACGAATTTGCGTTTGATCTGAAACTTGCAAAACGCCCAACAACGAAACGAACTTTATTGTCAGTAGTCAGTGGTTTGTATGATCCACTTGGCTTAATGAGTCCTTGGATTTTCCCTGGAAAGGAATCGCTACAACGTTGTTGCAGAAAACCTTTGGGTTGGGACGAACCAATGTGTGATGATCTTCAGCTAGTGTGCGACAAGTGGATCAACAGCATGCATTCGATCAAAGAGTTACGTGTTCCACGACGCATTTGCGAAGTAAATGAAGGTATGACGTCCTTAAATCTACACGTCTTCAGTGATGCCTCGGAATCTGGCCATGGAGCCGTTGCATACGGACTTTCATGTAGTGATTCAGTCATGTCGCCGGTTCGTATCCTGTTTTCGAAATCTCGAGTGAATCCTCTGAAAACGGTATCCATTCCTAGGTTGGAATTGTCTGCAGCGGTTCTTGCGGTACGTATATATTTGATACTAAAATCCGCTTTTGGTGAAATAGTTAAAGACATCAACTTTTGGACTGATTCGATGACTGTTTTGTATTATATTACCAATCGAACTAGTCGCTCCTCAACGTTTGTGGCGAATCGCTTGACGTTCATACACGAACACACGATACCATGTCAGTGGAGGCATGTTGGTACCCGTTATAATCCAGCTGATTTGACCTCACGGGGTGCCATGGAGTTGTCTCAATTGGAATTTTGGTTAAACGGCCCTGACGTTCTAAGACAAGCCATTGATACGTGGCCTGAAATTGTTAATCCGCAGCGCACCGAGCAAGCTGAATTCAAGCGTGTTAATTGTAACATTACGTCAAAGGATTCAGAACGAGGAATAGACAACATTCTGCATCGATTTTCTTGTTGGAAAAAACTTTTACGATCCATTGCGTGGCTGGTCCGTTTCAAACGTTACATTGTTGTTATGTTTGGCCATCATTCCGATAGATCCTTATCGGTAGGCAAACTTGGTTTTGATGAATTACAAAATGCTGAATCCGACGTTATTCGATTGACGCAGCGGAATGCCTTTGGAGACATAATGCTAAGTGAACCCTGCAAAGTCAATTTTTCATCGTTGAGTAAATTACGCCCTTTCATTGACCAGGGTATGTTGAAGGTTGGTGGTAGACTGCAGCATTCTGATCTTGCAGTTGAAAGCATTCATCCCGTAATAATTCCCAAGAAGCATAATGTTACTGACTTATTAGTTCGTAACGTTCATTTGCTCGAAGGACATTCAGGGCCAGCGCATACCCTTAGCGTCCTGCGCAGAAAATTTTGGCCTATCGGTGGATTGTAATCTATAAAAAGGGTACTTGGAAAATGCTTCATCTGCAAAAAGTTAGATGCCAGACCCGCATCTCAACTGATGGCTGATCTTCCTCCAGTTCGTGTTGCCACAGGCTCGTATCCTTTTGCCAAGGTGGGATTGGACTATTTTGGACCGTTTGAAGTAAAGCGAGGTCGATCTGTAGAAAAACGTTATGGATGTTTGTTTACTTGCTTGCAGTCACGTGCTGTTCATATAGAAGTAGCCCATTCTATGGATACTGATTCCTTTTTGATGGCGCTCTTCCGCTTCATTGGTCGTCGAGGTAAACCCCAAGTCATATATTCAGATAACGGATCCAACTTCGTCGGTGCTGAACGAGTGCTGCGTATTTGGTTGAAAGGATTGGAAAGCGACGGTTTATCGGAAAGGCTAGCTTCACACAGTATTAAATGGTGTTTTAACCCTCCATACTCTTGTCATCGAGGAGGTGTTTGGGAACGATTGATAAGATCAATTCGTTGTGCTTTGAATGTTACATGCGCACAACAAACACCATCCGACGAGACCCTGCAAACCGCCTTGATTGAAGTTGAGCGGATTCTGAACAACAGACCGCTTGTTCCTATTTCTTCAGACGACATCGACTCCCTTTCACTGTGTCCAAACGACTTGTTGCTGAATCGCTCAAATGATGGAATGCGTTCTGAAGATGGGTTTGTTGACAGTTACAAGAGAAATTGGAAACAATCGCTGCACTTGGCGAACGTCTTTTGGAAGCGTTGGAATTCAGAGTATCTACCACTGCTACAGACAATACAGAAGTGGATCCATCGTAAACGTAATTTCCGTGTTGGGGATATCGTACTAGTGAACAATGTTGAAGCCCCGAAGCGTGCTTGGCCACTAGGTATTGTTGTGGATATTCATGTGAGCGAAGATAATTTAGTAAGGTCTGTTGTTGTTCGTACAAAGAATGGTTTGGTTACCCGCGATATACGGAACATTTGTCTGCTGGAAGGATCTCAAGAAGATGAAGGCCCGGAGGTTGACGCGGTGGTGCAAATAGGGCAAGCTCGAACTTCTTGAAGGGTCAGGAGCAAAGCTGGAGAACGTGGTGAGTCTACGTTTGGCAAACGTTTGTTCTATAAAAAGCCACATATGTCCAGTGATAGCAATGCGATGTGGCGTGTGTGACTCGCCACTCAATAAAGTCATTTGCCGTTTGTCTTGCGTTTTTGGGTTAGGATTGGAGTAGTTGGGTAGGGAGGCGGAACCAATCAGTTAGTTTCATTCAGAACACCAGGTTTAGAAGGAATTTGGCGGGAGGTGTAAATGACGAAAATTTTGTGTAAAATTCCTTCTTATTTTTCTGTTTGAACAATTGAATTCTTCTTAATTCTCAACAATTTTATCTTACATTGTTTTTGTGTACACATTTTCCTTATGCACTTGTATACCCCATTTTGTTTTACTGAAGTAATTTATATTGCTGGGCTGCCATTAAAATTCCACATATTTTGCTCGTGGTATTTGGAGAAAACAGAGACGATTGTTCACCATTGTATTGGTAATTTTATTTCTTTGCATTTATCATTTGGCAGTCTATCTTGTCAGCATTGGCTGAATTTGTTGTTGTCATTTGGAAACTTTGAGCATTTTGGCTCACATCAGTTGTACAACCCGGTACAGTTGAGGTTTGTTAAATGTTTTTGTCTATTAATATTGTTAATAGAACCGTAGAAAACTCGAATCATTGTGGTTTTGAATTGTCGAAACTAAGAAACGGGTGGACTACGCGTTAAACAACGACTTTAGTCGATACACGCCTACTGTAATGATCAGCTATGTTTAGAAATTGCTTAAAAAGGAACGCTATTCTAGGCTGTAATATTTTGCGTTGAATGCTGACCCTATTTTGCGTGTTATTTTTAATATGTGAAATTTGGATGACATTTTTGGTCAATCAATAATTCAAATTTCATGTCATATTTATTTTTGTTTATTTATTTTCAATACCTTTATCTAGAGCATTTGGATCCATTTATTTTGGGTATTACTATCCAGCACAGTGATATTCTAAGGTTGTCTTAGCCCGGGTGTGGTGGTAGGAATCAGCACCTACTATCTATAAAATGCTCCACGTAGCCTGCGCCTCAAACTCCAATTCCTGGCCTGCACGAGTGGCTTCCACAAGCCGTGTGGATCCTCTCTTACTAATAGGAGAATGGTTAAATGCGGGTGACTGACCCTTAAAACCAGTTTGATCCGAGTAGATAGAACTCGAAAACCACTGGAAGTCCATCTAAGGGAAGAAAATCCCTGACTACGAACCCCCGTTGCCTTGTATGTTGGGATTTGATGAGCAAAGTCTAAAGAGGTGTACAGGAACAAACGCCAAGCGGTGCTGGGAACATCATTTGTATAAAATTCCCTAGAAAATTCATGAAAATATCTCAATATAACTCTCAGCTCTCTGCTACGGCGTTCCCGAGACGCGACGCGCACATGGCTCTTCGAGCGGCTAGGGTTAGGGACACTGCAGGATGTCGGTAAAACAAGCCATCACGATGCACTCTTCATTAGTCTTCCTCTGAAAATTCGTCTACCTAGGCACGGATCCAAAACCGATTAAAGTCCCCGGAGTCGATCGTACGTATTAGCTTCTTAATCGCTTGCCAGGAAATGAATTTGGTCAGCGCCGAGTAGTGATCATGCGAAGCATGCACTCATGTCATGGACGCCTGTGTCCCCAAAAATTTCAATTGTAATTTCGAAGTGGCTTCCTTTCAATATCGCTATCGTTTCGGTGTGTGCCCCAACGTTATGTACTGACCAAAATGCAAAAGATGATTCCTAAAATCGGGTTCAGTCAGTTGTCGACAGAGCCCCTGGAAATGACATATTTTTGTAGCCGGCTTTTGGAATGAACGTATCGGAGCAGCAAATGCTGCAGCGAACTGAATCTTGGGAATATTCAGCCTTGAGCAGCGCTGTGAGATCGGTGATCGATTAATCGAGTTTTTGGCCAACAATCACTTATGTGTCTGCAACACTAAAATCCAGCACTCTAAGAAATTCTTGCTTACATGGTAATCGAATGACGACAGAACATTGAATCAGATCGATTATATTCTAATTAGCGCACACTGGATATCTTCGGTGCTGGACTATAGATCCTAGCGCGTAGCCAAATCACTACACAAACTTCTTTTTTCCATCTGGGAGACGGATGTTTTTCCCTCAGACTGGGGGACGTCTATCATCCAACCCTAGCCAAAACGTAGAGATAAATATGTGTCCAAATACCACTTATTAATTCACATCGACACCACCGGTAAACTGTATGCGACGCTACTGCTTAATCGGCACTCCAACGAACGAAATCTGCGCACTAGTTTCAACCAAGGTGAGTTTTGCCACTGGGATGTGATGTGTATACCAAATATTCATCTTGCGAAATTATTCTGAAGCCTCATGCACAGTAACTACAGCAAACGTAAGCTGGTTTCATTTATTTCCGCGACACGTTCGACTGCGTAAACCGTGGCTGTTTATGAGACTCAATGCTATCGGATTGGGTCCCCTGGAACTCTTCAGTCTAATTGGAGCCTATTTCAACTTTACAAGTTTTCAGGTTCGCGTCTACGTTGAAAAATCTCGTGAATTTAATTTGCACACATGTATCATACAAGATTGTTCGTTATCTTCAGTTCTGTTCAAATATCTCATAGACTGTACTACGCCGATGATGTCGTTGTTTTTGTAGCTGCAACGGATTGTAGACAGCATTAATAGCACTGCTGCTAAATTATGCCTCAAGATAATCGCAACGAAAATCGAAGCGTTTATTTATACCGTTACATCAGGCATCCAGCAACAGAAATTCCAGGGCTTTTCGATCGAGTAGGTTTCAGTTTTCAAATAACTCGGTTGCTCAATGGTCAGGCGAAACATGAAGTGAAGTTAAGCCTAGATCGTGCGCACGTGAAGACTACATTGGTTCGGGAACAGTCACTAGTAAGACAGAAACCAGCTACAATGAAAACTCGTCCTTGACAATTAACCCGGTTTTATATGTGCCAGCGACAAAGCGATCAACTGAAGACCTGACTGTCGACTGTGAAAGAGGGAAGAAGGCATGTTACTGCGCCGTCTACAGCGTTCACAGGTTGAAACGTGAATGGATTAGGATCTGCAACAATCTCGCCTTAGAACGACACGCATGGGCTGGCGTGATTCGAAACATCAACGAAGCCGGCTAATCCAGCAGTGGTGCCAGCAGCTAGTTGTCCACTTGGACAATTATGTTTTTCACGTTTGACAATAATCTGTAACAATTTTTGAAATCTGTTTACCATCCGATCCCATTTAAATTTTTGTGATTCTTGTAAAGCATAGCTTTTTACCCCGCATATCATCTATGATAAATCTATGAATAAAGAAATGTTCATTTTCCACATTTAAACTATCAATCTTGTAACACAAATTGTTTGATATTTTAAAAACCAGATTGGAGATAATTTTTATTTCCTACACTTACGCATTTCAACCGTAAAATTATTGTGCTAATCTGATCTTCTGAAGCCTTGGAGTGTAAAATATTTATATCTTTCATTCCGTTGGAATATTCGCTAATGCACTCACTCAGTCAGTATTTGAATAAAGCTGTATGTAAAAGGTAAATTTAGTATGTCAAGAGTTTGGTATCTGAGCAAAATAAAAATAAAAATAAATAATATTCCAAATAATAATTATTAAACAAATTATTATTCAAAATATAAAAGTGTAAATTCTAGGATAAACCAAGTCATGTAATCCGTGATCTGTCGTAAGTTTGCACAGTAAGATGACATAAATGAGTGATTTTGAAATATTTATTCTATTATTATACCTGTTTGATGTAAAGTCAATTATCACTTTGTTATAATTTATTTATATGCAGTTATATCATATTACTGTAATATATTCTGGATCGAAAGCGGAGAGTTACACATCCAACATTTTTTCTACATATAAACTTAATTCTGATCGTCCTAACAGTAGAGATCGATTGACGTTATGGTAACGTGTCCGAAAGTTTCGGTATTAGAGACAACCCAAACTTTGATACGATTTACACTACATGAGTTTTCCAGTTCTTCTTTTTATTGTATATACCTCATAACTCCATCCTATGGTTATTGTTAAGCTAAATGCTTTTTAGACCATTACAACTTTGAATCACTTTGAATCACTTTGAATCCGATTTTCCCGCAATTAAAAGATATCGTTTATTTTTTGAATAATTAAAGTACTTCATATACCACTGAATCACTCTGAAAAATATTCAATGTGTCATTTTTATTTCATAACATGTAACATTATTGATAGATAATTGCATATTTTGAGCATTTACTATGTAAGAAAAATTTCCGTAAATAATACACTCTTGTCATTATTTATGTGCAAATATTCACTCTCCGAAAATTCGGCTCAAAGGTTTTGGATGATTACAAAATTATGTTGCTTCAACATTCAGATTAACCTAACGTTTTTCGGCAGTAATAAAAATTTTACTTCGAGTATTTGTTTTGACACAGTAAAATGGCACTTTCAATTATTGAGGAAAATCTGAAAACACATATTTAAAATCCGTTTAACACTCAGCTTTCAAATTATGCTTAATTCATGTAGGCACCTCGAATATACTGAACGAAAAATCAGACATGTAATTATAATTCACTCGAAGGGACATCAGAAAAAGAAAGTTTTGCACGGTCGCGGGCTGCTCGAATTTGGTACGTGATCCCAATTCTTTGATTACACTTGCTCTGCTTATATTCAACGCATTCTCGTTACATATTTTAACTCAATTTCATTGAAATAATATCAATTGAATCCTTTAAATATTTCCGGTAAAAACATGCACTCGAAAACCCTATTATCTTCTCGAATTAAGCTACGTAAATTATCTAAGCCTAGTAATTGTACTGTTAGATTAGACAGTGACACTTCTATTATTTTGAACAAATTGAAAAAATTAGAATCAGAGTTGTCAGAGCTTAGAAACGAACTAGCAACATGCAAATTCAAAAATAGTTCTCTAAAACCGCTCTTATCTCTCATGAACTCCGATATTGGTATTGACCACGATATATTGATTCAAGCAAATAAATTTATAGAAACCATGAGCACTGAAATATACCAAAGAGAAGCTCGCTCGAAAAATGTTATCATCTTTAATATTGCCGATAATTACCCTTTAAATGATTTAAGAAAATGTATATTCTCTACATATGGCATCCCAACTGAATGTTTCACTATAGCTCGACTTCGTAAAAACACAATTAAACAACGCACTCCTATTTTAATAAAATTTTCAGATAAGAGTTTTGCGTTGTATTTACTTGATAATAAAAACCTTTTGAAAAGTATACCTAGGTTCTCGGGTGTGGTCCTAAAACCGGACTTAACACCTATGCAACAAAAATTTAACTTTAAAAAACGTAAAGTTATCTGCTCCAATACTAGTAACAATACCTCAGATACCAACGAACAAATGCAATGTGAATCTGTAATCGAAATTAACTCTAATAGTTCCCAAGGTTCGACATCCGCTCCTGGTAATCAAGGTGTGAGTGTAACTCGACATCTGCATCTACGCCCGCAGCGTTTACCTAAACTAAGACAAACACGACCCCTCTTACCAAACCCTCCTACTTACAAAGAGGCACTAATCAGACCACCTCCCCGACAACGTATGCAGACAACTAATTATATAAGTGGTTCACCCAGTCTCAACAACCGTATTGACACATCTCGTTTCTTAATGAATAACCCCCTATCATATAAGCAACACTATCACCATTTATCACCACCTCCTACACCTTTTTGTAATATTCAACCTTATTATAATTCATCTACTGTTACACAGTATCCATCTTATTATAATAATTATATTCCCCAAACTTTATTTTACAACCCTTATGTTTCTCGCTCCAATTATGAACCATACTTTAACACTAATACAACTTTTTTTCAAAAATACATAAATTAAATTTTAAGCATAGTAAACTCTAATGCACTCACCCCAAATCCTTTAACTTCTGACCTTTATATTGTTCGTTTTCTGGTCATAAATGCTAGATCAATTATACCTAAAATCCATATACTAAAATCTTACCTATCTTCTAAACCTGTAGATATTATTCTTATAAATGAATCCTGGACCCGTGATGATCACTCTGACTCTAAACTCATGATACCTAACTACCAGGTATTTAGGAGAAACCGCACTCTGAAACGAGGTGGTGGTTGCCTTATTTATGTGCATTCAAGATTTAAAGCTAATAGTATAACATCTTCGAATTTAACAGAACTTGAAGATTCACTATGGATAGAACTACCTATACTGGATCTCTTAATAGGCTGCATCTACTACCCACCAGGCTCAACTTCATATAATCTGAATACATTAACTCAAGCTTTCATCGAAACGTCTTTACATCATGCACGCTATAAAATTATAGCCGGTGATTTTAACATGCCTAATTTAAACTGGCACGAACGAAGTAAAGTTAGCTCTCATACAAATTTTATGAAAACGCTTGACTTACTAGGTTACAAACAATTTATTGATAGACCAACTAGAAAGGACAACATTATTGACTTAGTCTTTACTCTAAATATTGATCCAAACAACTTACTAATATTGCCTTCCCCCTTCAATGGGGACCATAAAATTTTATCCTTCCACCTATCATGCACTTGCAAAGCTACCAATGAGGTCAAGACTCTTCACCGTTTCATCGACTGGAACTTACTTTCAACACTTATAAGGATTGAAGATTGGTCTCATTTCTTTCTTTCACATGATTTTCCAACTATATCCTCGACATTCCTTTCGAAAATTATAAGTTTAATCGATAAAGCTAGCAGTTCTAGAAAACGCATAAAACGAACTAGGCTCGAGAAAATGGGAAAGAAAATAAAAGAATGGTCTAAAGTTGCAATTAACAATAACGACATCTTTGCTCGTTTACGTTCTTATGAACTATTGAGTGACCACAAACTCATTCTAGACCACACATTGATTGCATCAGAAAATAGAGCACTGAACAGTTGTGATAAACTAAAATCACTCAGCAGGTTATTCAAATCACGATCCGTAAACTCAACCAGCAAAGTAGATTTTATTATTCAGGACCGAACTTATAATTCGGCAGAAATAAGAATTACAGACCCTATTACAATCTGCGAAGAATTTCTTAAATATTTCAATACTACTTACAATACTTCCATCTCTAAAGATATGACTAGAACATTTCGTTCACCTAGTGTATTAAATACTATATGCATAAATCTAAATGACATTAAAGAAGTCTGCAAGCAAACTACGTTCAGTATCAAGCCAGACATAACAGGCATTCCACCAGCCATTTGCAGAATGGGTGGTGACGATTTCAAACTTCTTCTACTGAACTTATTTAACACTTCAATCGAATCTGGAATCTTCCCTTTAGAATGGAAACACTCTGTCGTTACACCCAGACATAAATCTTGCTCGAAGCACACGGTATCAAATTATCGCCCAATTAACCACACAGCTATACTATCTAGATTACTTGAAAAAATAAAAAAAAAGCTATCTTAAATCACTTATCTCCAAGTTTCTTCTCTAAAGCTCAACATGGCTTCCTAAATAAAAGATCATGCATTACATGTCAGCTTGAATACCTTGACTATATTATTACATCGATAGATGAAGGTTTGGCAGTTGTAGTTGTCTTCCTAGACATAACTAAAGCATTTGATACTGTTCCTCATAAGATATTATTATCGAAACTTGAATCATATGGCATCGGAGGTAATCTTCTTTCCTGGTTTACTTCTTTTCTTACTGATCGCACTTACTCTGTTGAAGTTAATGGCCGTAGATCACGCAGCCTACCTATTCCCAGTGGGGTGATTCAAGGTAGCGTGTTAGGCCCCTTACTATTTCTTATATATATAAATGACATACATAGTGTCATTACGCATAGCAAACTGTTCTTATTCGCTGATGACATGAAAGTTGTCATCACTTTCCCAGCTAATCAAGTACAAACTTATATAGCTCGACTAAACAATGATTTAGCTGCACTTGCAGATTGGGCAAAAAATAATGGTTCAACGTTCTCAACAGCAAAATCTAATTTTATGCCTATAAGATGCAAGATACAAAATAACTCAATCCTTCTAAACAATAATGCAATTCAAATGATTGACAGCACGCGTGATTTAGGATTTCGATATTCTTCATCACTCACTTTCAACGAACAGATACGCCACCTTATTACTTAAGCCAGACAAAGTATGAATACTATACACAGATCTATAATTCAGCCTCATTGTAAACTAGAAATGTATAAATTATTCACCATTCCTATCTTTGACTATTGTAACATAATATATACCAATATAAATAAAACCGATAGCATAGTTTTAGAAAAGATACAACGTTCTTTCTCAAAATCAATAATCGGCTATACCACCAGGCAGTCCTATAGAGAAAGATGTATACAACTGAAGCTCGATCCTCTATGGTTTCGCAGACTTAAGCATAACCTCATCTTATTCTTCAAAATACTGTCAACGGATAATATGGAAATACGTTCGAATATTCATATACGGCACGATTCTAAATATAGGTTGAGAAACTGTGAAAAAACTATTAAGTTACCAAGGTTTCGTACTAAAGTAAGGAACAATTTCTTCTTGACTAAATATGCTAAACTGTGGAATCTTCTTCCAAAATATATAAGACTCAGTTCCTCTTTAAATGAATTCAAATCACATCTAGCTGTATTTCTTACCGTTGATAAAATTCGTAATCTTCTTAATTTAAATGTTCTACCTGATGATTTATATAATAATGGCATTCCTGGTTATTGATATTAAATAAAAGTTCATATCGTTCGAAACAACATTCTCTCGCTTCTGATTTTTTTCTCCACAGCAAAATTCTCAATCCGCACTAAAATGAAACTGGCCCCCAGACCTCAAACTAGTGGAATAAACCACCTTCGCCTAACGGACAAGAAAACGGCTCATGGTCAGGAAAGATCAATCTATTTACAACAATCAAAATGAAAACGTTTGGAACATCAACAATAGAGATTCTTCGCGCGTCTTTGATGGACCTTATCCATTGATCATCAGTGTTGCCGAAAACATTATAGACTTCTCATTGCAATAGCTGTGTTTTTGTAATATATCTGATCACGTACCGATTTCCTGGAAACAACTTTAAAAACCGTTACGTTTATATTTATTGAACGTTAAATTCAGCTGAAACAAATGACCTTGAACAAATTGTTTTTGCAAATGTACATCCTATAATCTGATTGTACAAAGCTTTTGGAAATTATTGATCATGTTTAACATGCCTTGGACTCCCAAGAATAAAATTTATTTAT
>JACCGJ010013934.1:0-19845 GCA_013407085.1 Atriophallophorus winterbourni | reverse complement strand
AACGCGTTTTATAGCGGTCCTGTTATAAGTTGCTGTGCTTGATTAATCTCATATGTCAAGTAAAGTATCGGGAATAACTTGTGATGCCTGACAGTGAAAGTTGTAAAGAAGCTGTTGTGTTGGTTTCGCTTAACTCGTCCTAACGTGTGTACTCCAACTACCACGGGTATGGTATGGTATGAAAGCACAAGCCTAATCGAGGCAAAGTGCCGCACAGTCAGAGACTGCACGTGGGCTAAGATACAGTCAGGTTGCCCAGGCCTAGACTTCCACGGGTACCGTATATTATTAAACCCCAAACTTTCACATCTTTTTAAGATTTTAAATTCATAGTGGTATGACAATTAAGCATTCGGTACTTTCTTCCATTGTAATGCAATCGGTAAAGATGCTGATGATTCGAATTTTGTGGTGCTGCATTAGAGCGCGATCTAATCCGTGATTTTTTGTTGGATTATATTACGAAGGTCGTTAACCAAGTGTTAATATCAATTGGATCGATCCATCGCGACGAAAGGTTGATTGCGTTGTTGAGTTGATCATGAACATGACCGAAAAGTGATGGTCTTAATGTTTTTGGTCATATTTTAGTGTTAGTGAATATCGTTTCGCCATACCGATCGAAAACTACAAGATTTCGGTCATCATGTCCATTTGCGGAAATACGTTTCGTCTAGATAGTGCGGAGTATAAATAAATGTATCAAATGCTGCAGTTTAAAACCACTACCTGTTCGAGTAGATGGACAGATTATTTTCGATGAACTTTGAAAAACTGGATTGTAATTAACATCTTTTTACCCGTTTTTCCGTTTATTTTTCAAGGTTCACTGACCGTAATCCTATTGCTATTAAGCGAAAACAAGCCGAACTTGTTATTGTTATTAGTGCGATGGATGTGAGCACTCCGAAAACTGCTCGTCTTCTTAGATTTATTTGATGTACGATCGTACAATACTTTTGCGTTGCGCAAGTAATAATGTGCTAAATTGATGTACTACAGATATTGAGCTCCACGCGGGCAACCACTTGTCTAAAGGTCATTTCCACTTTCTCGTATGCCAAGGCCAGGACAACCTGACCTTAAATCAGCTCATGTGCAATGGATGATTACGCGGCATTTTGCCTAGCTCCAGGCTACTGGCATTAAAGCTCCAGCATCTTTCTGCATGCAGCTGAGCACAGGCGCCAAATCAGTTCAGCGCTGTGCAACATGCGCAGTACAAGGATATTGTGAGATTGCACACGAATTACTTTGCTTAATACCTGTGCAAAATAAATCTGGTTTCCACGAATGCGTGGTCTAATTATTTCGTTGAATGGTTCTAGGTCGGGTCTCTGATATTAATCTGCATAGATTGCCAATATGTATCCCGCAATCCACCACAAGAGACATGTAAGGTGTCCCACATCAAACTTTTTGTTTGATGTTATCCGCGTACGTTCTATAGCTCACTCCGTACACAAAAGTCAATAATTGTTATCATTATTTGATTGGTTTCTACATGTATTATGTTCTTTTAATCATATCGTCCTTTTTAATTAAAAAATACCGAATTTGTTCATCTTAGTTCTTCATTTTCAATTGCTAACGCGTTCCGGGCAAACAACTGTCGTGTTTTTAGTAGCTTTGTATTGGCTTTATATTTCACCCGACTGTACTAATGGTTGGTTGAATATCTACTTGGTGCGTTAATTCGGTAAACTGAATAAGAAGAAAAATATCTGAACTGTTTAGCTATACTGCCTGGTGCTGCACATTCACCGACACAACCACTCATACAAATAAGATCAATGGGTTGAGAGTAGCCAAATTGTTCCTTAGCGCGGGTGAATGTGGTCAGGCTTTTCGGACGGAGGCGTTGTCTAATGGCCTTAAAGGTTCTGTTGTCTAAGAATTGTCGACCTGGCAATTGCCGTATCCACACAAAGTTGTGAGTGCACGGATATGCAATTGTGCAGCACTTCTGCGCTGTGCGAATAACACCGTGCTAAATTGATTTGACACGGGTAGTGAGCTGAATGCGAATACAAATCGTAGTCTCACTGCCATTGCTACTTTCCCTTCCCATATTTGTCTAGGCTTGGGCAACCTGACAGTATGTTAGCTCACGTGCAGTCTATGACTGCGGCACTATGTCTGGATCAGGCTTGTGATTAAATACATACATACATGAGTATAAAACCGAATACAAAGTGCATTGACTGTTACACGCGATGAGTGAAATCATTTTAACGTTCGCAAACAAATTGGTGAATAAAAAATAAGCAATTGCTAGACTAACTTGCTTGTGAAAATGTCCCACTTATTAGCAACTCTTCCCATTTTAGCTTTAGATGTGAGCGACGTGAACACGGCACAAACATCCTCGTTCAAGAAATATATGCTTGCATTTACTAAACTGTATCCCTCCTTTTATGTTGAAGCCTATATTGTTGCTACATTAGGACTGATTTATCAACGTTCAATGTTTGGTTGTTTATATATGCTTATCGAAACCACTCTTATGTGATCCATATATAATGGAACTGACCGCTCCCATCCCTTCGACGTGCTTCTCGGGTAATACCTCTGCTGATGTCACAGGTCCAGCGGTCAAGCAGTAGCCTGAGTGTATAAGTCAATTTCTCAAAATTGAATGATTGGCCACGAATATTGTCCCAACTTACGAATTTGCAGTATTGTGGGAGCATTTTAAATCTTTGATATTGCTCTTTCAGGAGCTTTAAATACTAACTATGCTGTTGTTCAATATCCGAATAGCATTTTTTCGTTTGTTTGCCCGCGGCCACTCGCAAGCGTTTCGTGTGCTTCGTCTTAGATGTGATTTAGCATTAAAGTGATTCATTCTGCCCACTTGCTGGCATTCAGGTCTCGGTGGAAATTGACCGTATCGCGGTTCATCCTCAAGATTCTCGTCATAAGGTCTGCCCCTCGTTCTGAAATGCCTCTATAGATTCAAACTACACACTTGATCCGTGCAGGTTGGCGTTAATGTAGTCCACTTGAAAATGGACGCTTATCATCATCATGATTCGCCGCAGTCAATTAAACTGTCAAGCAACATCATGCAGGAAACCAATTAAGCAAACGCGTAAAACAAAAGCGGGTAAGAGAAATATGCAAACGCGACTCTGTTTTTCTCAAATGCTATATAATTATATAGGTAAAAAATAAGACGCACATGATAAACATTGGCGCTACTGACTTCGGTTTGCAGCTTTATCTCCAAGGGTCTCCAACCATCTATTAGGTTGATCTTTTGAACCTTACCCAGCCGAACGATTGTGCTATGGTGTGGTTATTCATCCCAGATAGCCACTTTGTTGACTGGTAACACTGTTGTTGTTACCAGGCTCTGCGAATAAGGCCAGTATTTTAAGCGATGTGAAGGCATTCGTAAAACGTGTCCAACTATTCCACATTGCATTTTTTCTGACCGCGGCCTCCTGTTTCTAATAGCCGTCTGCAGACATTTATATTAGCAACGCGATGCTGCCCTCAATTACCACCATTCTTACACATGCAACTTTTGTCAAAAACAGAAAGTCGATGGACATTTTCCGCTCGGATAGACCAGGTTTTGCGGCCATAGAGAGGCGTAGCTTGGACGAATGCGTCATATTGATTGAAACATCACCTCGTAACCAATAATGGCTAAGTTTAGCAAACGCTACACCCACTTTATGTACCAACTCGGATATCTCATCCTTGATACAACCGCCAGAAGAGTTACATCTGACGGAGTAAGCACAGTTATGAACGAGTTTAAGGTTCACATCACAGAATATGATCTGGGATGGAATCGCTCAAATCCTGTGTCGGTATTTTACACATGTTATGAGTAAACCACATACCATACCTTGAAACATCAAGTGACGCGGTCCAGGGCTAGATGCATTCTAAAAAGGGCATGTCTTAAGGGCGCGGTGTCATCAGTATACTCTAGATCAGTACACCTCCCACAAGGCAGAAGTTTTACTCTTGGGCCCCATCAGACCAGTTAAACCATTTGCCGATCATTTTACTATAAAGATAAAGGGACATGACAGTCATGCCGCACCCGATAGGGATACTGATCGAGGACAATAACTGCATACGCTCGAATCCACCCCGAGGTTTGACAATATAATACTTTTAAGAGAAGCACAATTCTCAACACTCCATATCTCATCATACAGTTCCATATACATTCACGATCGAGTGATTCAAATGCCTTCGGCACGTAGTATGTATGCTATCAACGAAAAACAACAATCGTTTGCCAAATAGTTGGGAAAAATTCTGCAGAACCCCAGAGTACAACTGTTCAACATGAACATTTTAAAGAAAGATTGCATCTGGATTCAGTGGTCCCCGATACTATATTTGGCTACTTCAAAAAGAAATTTAATTGGCCTGGAACTACCTGAGAACCGAATGGTCCCTCAGCCTGTGGCATCACATACGGAATCACAAATATGGTAACAGGAATCTGTGTTGTGTCCTGTTCTTTTTTCTTCCTCATATCTGTCTAGGCCTGGGCAACCTGACAGTATCTTAGCCCACGTGCAGTTTCTGACTGTGCTGCACTTTGCCTCGATCAGGCCTGTGCTTTCATACAATACCGTAATGCACTTATCTGCAACTGACAATAGTCATTTATTCAACTTCAAAAGGGCGTTTGACACAGTGGAACGAAAGTCTCGTTCAATGCGGACTATTTTCGTTGTTGTGGGTACGATACTACCCGAAATTATAGGGTTTGCTTTGGGGCTAACAAGCCTGACAGGGTAATGTGTTGAAACTGTTTTTGTTTGACCACTATCCATCAACCTTCCCGATATGAATGGCCCCGTTTGTGTCACGAGGGCAATCTTATATAGATTGATGGGCCATTTAGGGACGCAAAACATTCCATAATTGCAAATTCCAGTCTCCGCGCGAAGGAAAACTAAATATTCGACCAACTCGTTCTTAATTAATCTGTTTTAGTACTGAGCGAATAAAATCTATTACTACAAGTGACTCGCTGCAATGCCACCTTGTAGCTTTACACAATCAACGCTAATGTTTCCTTCTGCCAAATTGAAGTTTAATTCTGTCAGCCGCGTTGTTCCTTCCTGGCTAAAACACGATAAAGAAGGTGGATGCTAATGGAACGATAATAAATCGAGACTGTACAGTTTTACCTGAACATATTTGAAGATATAGAAGAAGCCGACAATAACGGTTATGCTTTCATTCTAAATTCAGGTAACTGATACCTTGCTCTCACTGCCCACACTGCCTCCAATGATCTCACTGCAAATAAAAGTGCTGCTTGTTCATCAAAATATCCAAACTTAGCTCCTTCGTATATATCGCCTTCTTCTAATGGCCCCACAGTGTTCTTCCACTTACACTTACCGTTCAAATTAGCGGCATTTAATGTACAGACATAGCATCGGACAGCAGGCAGCCTTGATTCACACACTTTATAACCTCGATATCGATGCACGATGTTTGTCGGAAACGCGTGTGCATAAATTTAGCTCGCGACCGTCTAATTCTTCGAATTTACGCAAATCGTACGATCTATGCCTGCCCACTGATGCCCACGCCACGGTATTTCATCAAGATAGTGTCGGAATCGCTTTGAGTGACAGTGCTGAGCTCGCACTTTTCGAATGTATGTGCAAGATTGCCGCTCATACTGGGGCACCTGTCTAGAGACAGATCATACGTTAGTATGTGCTAAGCTCTCGATACATTTTGACGGAAAAGTAAGATGTCGAAAGGCAGCTGAATGTGGCCAGGCTTAATGATAGCCTGGTTCTCAGGCCACCTTGAGTTTGAATTTTTCTACAGTTCCCAAAGTTAGTATTGATAAGCAGTCGGTTGGGATACAATCCTCCTTATAAATAGCCGCGCTGAATATTTGTGGACTGACTTTCCATGTAACGAAACACTGGGTTTCTGTGAATCCTATCAAACTAATAGACCAACGTCGCTTGGCTTCTGCTGATAACACATGATGCGTCACGAAGGCTTATTAATTGCAAACTGGTTACCCATGTGAGTAGCGACCGGGAAATTGACACATTTGTATAGCTACAAAAATGAAATCTGCGGCGGCTGTAGGCAATTTCAAAAAAGTCGTTCGAACTCATCAGAAACACTCACAGTGGGCTATTAGGCACCAGTGAGGTGGTATGTGATGAATATGGTTCGCCAGTTTTTAACATGCTCAAGCGCATGGCACGATGGGCAGAACATTTTGAGGCCCCGTTTAACTGGCCTTCTGCACCCACTGATTTCGAGGATACGGAACACTACCTCATGGTCGGTTTCTTTCGAGGCTCCAACTAGATGAGTCTCATTTCGGTTGCTCCTAAAATACTGGCCTCCATCTTGCTTCACCAGTTGAGTGCCAAACGGGAAGAGCAAATCTCGGAGGAACAATCTGGGTTTTGTGCTGGCCGAGGGTACATAAATTAAATATTCACAGTCCGTCAGTTACTGTAGCAAGACCACGCGTTTTGTATACCAACTATCGTGGTATTGCTTGACATCCGCGCGACATTCGATTCAATCGATCGCGAATCTTTGGAAGTGTCTGCTGAACCATGGAGTGCGCTAGAAGTATATGGGGATCTTGAAAGCCTTATATTGCCAAACCTCGGTCAGGATTCTAGCGTACGGACAGTTGTCTTCCCCGATCATTATGTCTAACGGGGTGCATCAAAGCTGTCCTATCTCGCCGTACCATTTTGACTTCGCGATCGACGATACCCTAAGGAAAGCTGATAGACGATCAACTTTTAGCGGTTAAGACAGCAACCATCTAGAGTATGAGCATTAAATCGCACTTCTGAGAGATGACCCTCATATAATTCAACAAGCCCTGGACCGCCTGGAACTTGAAGCTTCAAGGTATGGCATGTGCTTTGGGTATAATAAGTGTAAAACACTTACCCAGGACTTGAGCCGCGCTCTTCCATATTTAACTGTGTGATGTCAATCTTGATCTTGTTGGCAGTTGTATCTCTGCTGGTGGTTGTGCCGAGGACGAGATCTCACTACGTGTACGCAAAGCGGGTGGAACGTTCGTTAACCTTCAACATGTACGTCGTCGACACGATATTACACTTCATACCAAAGGTCGAGTGTACCACCTTCATGCGTGCTACTCTCCTCCGTTGCCTGTTTAGGATTGCTCGCATTCGGTGTCAGCATCGCGTTACATATATATAAATGTCCGCAAACCAGTTTTAGGACTAAGATGTCACGGAGTGAGAGAAATGCTGATGGTTGGCCAATCGCCATTTACCATACCGCACCTTATTCGCAGAGCCTGGTTAAACCTGAGAGTATCAACTGTGTGGCCAGTCCATGACGTGACGCGTTAGGAGGAAGAAACTCACCGTAGCACTATGCTCAGGGGGACTAATCGTTTGCCTGAGTGGAGCCCGAAAGGTTCACCTAATAGTTGGTTGGAGACCTTACACGATATAGAGGCAATTCGAACTCAGTGGCCTCAGTATATTTTATTGTCATAATTTTTTAATCCAATATCATTGTATTATACTTGATACAAAATAAAAAATCGCATGCAGTGAAACTACAAAATCATGCTCCTTTTTGCGCATATGTATTTTCTTTCTTTTTTACGCGTTTGCTTGGCACATTGTTTGGCTCCAGACATGTGCTTCATGATGACGGTGATGCTTTGATTTTCTTTTAAATTATTCTTCCTACAGGCCACAAGAGTAGAAATTACTGAATCTTAAGGCAAATTGTCGGGAATAGGAATCGCCACCATTCATCTTTAAAATTTACCAAGAACACTTTATATACCATCTGAATCGTACGGACTCGCAATTTACAGCATACACTCTAACCCGTTATTTAAAACAGTTCAACAGTAGCACGATTCAAGGCGTACAGCAAAGCCCTCTAAAGGATTCACGGCGTTTAGTGTAGCGTTAGGTGTACCCGCTTTGTTCAAGGAAGTTGATCAAAACTTAATTTACATGGCAGTCATTACAAACAATATTAGCGAGAAGCAGATAGGGAATGGTGGGATTAGAAACACTTAGAAGCATAAGCACAGGTCAAAACGATTAAAAATGTAAAATCGAATGAACCGAAACCGTCCACGAAGATGTTCGTTATACGTATTTGCATGTTTTGCTTACCCGTTTATCAGTTTATCCTACACAACGTTGCTTAGCACTTTGGCTCTAGACCTGTTCACTCCGATGATGTTTATCATTCTAGTTTCTTCCAGATATATACAAGCGTTGTTCCTAATAAGTTTCCCAGACATTAAGGCATTGAACAATGCATTCCCATGTACTGAATAAAAGTGCTTTTACATTCAAGAAAAATCCCATTCCTGCATCGAATGTAACGCCACTGCTGTTCTGTGTTTGGCCACAGAGTGAATATATGATGGGTGCATTACATACCAGGATGGAATCCAACTCGCGTTTCATTGTCATAAAATGATATATGACAGTTTGGTCATACCCTGAAACTATGCTAGCAATTAATCTAATTCCTTATTATTTCGATTCATGTCAATTAATTACAGAATATGATGAATGTGACAAGTGTAAGTACTACGTTAAATTAATTACCATCAATGAAGAGGTGCAACTATGAGAACACCGAAACTTCTTTCCACCAACACCCTTTTTTCTACTTGATCGGAAATACGCAAAGCTGGGTTTTTAGTGCCCAAAGATTGCACTTGCATTTATTAAGCTTTCAGTCAGATTGAGACACACACCATAACGGATAACCCCTCAAGTTTTTTGGGTGGCTATTTTTACTATGGAACTTCTATCACCATTGCTGTAACATTTATTAGGACTTGGACGGGCTATTGCTCATTTCTCCTATGTCTCTTGGCCATATTGCGTACTTATTTACATTGAACGAAAACAAAAAAGAAAGAACAATTTTTTGTTCCCACGATAGTGATGTCTTGAAATCATTAAATAAACTAAGTTTGTAAGCAAATTGACCTCGCATTAATGACCAGCTTTCTGGATTTGTATATTGGTAACATGCTGCGAAACACTAACTACCGCGGATGCATATTCATTCAGCGTGTATTTTGGAAATCATTCACCTAGGATTAGGACGAATCTGTTAGATTCCACATAAGTGGAGTCACTGTTAAGTTACCCGGATCCAGATAAACGTTTAAATATTGAGCAACTTCAGAGGAGTTGCGCCTTTGCTCGGTAACAGCTCATTACTGTTTGCATGCTTTTTATCGATTGATTGTAAAGATATTCAACGGCACAATCGAATTGATGAAATGTACATATACTTGGCTAGCAGCTATTTTAATGCATTTTGATGTCGTGCACGGTGGTTAAGTGAGGTTAAGTGACCTCATCGCAGCTCATACACGCTTTCATTCATTTATGGGTTAGCAGAACGCCATCAATAATGTAGTGTCTATGCGTTTCGTTGACATGTCACAAGCCTTTCTCGCGAACAAGCATTCTCAACTCGTCGACTCCATCGAATTATTTATATCAAAGAGCAATACGCGAAGCCTTGATGCGGTAGTGTCAGTTTTTGTGCCGGTCAAGTGAGATACTGCTGGTTAAATACTACGTGGCGCAAAGTTGCGAAGTTTGTTTCGAACTTAATTTTAAACTGAACGCTTTTGGCTAGCCACGGGAAAAATAATGTCGTGTCTAGCTCACTCTGCGGTGTGTTTTATTATCTTTTTGCATTGCTTCCTGTTAGTAAAAATCGGAGATGAGTGTACGTCATATTTGGGACATCCGTCTGGTACTAAAAAAGTCGCTTAACATAGGTGGAATAAAATAGCGACGAAATTAAACGTACCCATTACACACTTAAGTGCAGGGGATGTAAGCAACACATTAAATATAGTTGATATTTTTATTTTAAAATTTACTGAGAATCACTGTGTTTGCGAAAAAATGCTCACTGTGTTTTAGACAATAAAACAACAACCGTGATTTATGTTGTAATCGCATATGTTATCAGAAAACAGTGGTGTTAAAATGGTTAACATTGTGATTCTTTGTTTGAACATCGTGGTTCGTTGTACGAACCATATGTAACAGTGGCATTCAAGTATAACATTGTTTATCACTTATCCACTGTTTCAATGCTCACTGAATCTATTCTTACTGTCTCCACCTGATGACGGCAAAGAGCCAGAAAACGGTAGTGGTGTGTAAGTGCCTGGGAGGTGAGCAACACATTACTGTTGTTGAAGTTCATTATCAACTGTACAAACATCCTTGTACATATGGGCATCTAGTGGTTTTTTAATTGTGTCCATGGTTTCAGATTGTACTACCTCAGTTGGTAAACTTCAATTGGTGTCATACATGTAAGCGTCTATTTCCCATTGTCGCCCATTAGTCGGATACACCACGCTCTGTATGTCCGTGCGCGCAACCTTACAGTGTCTGGTGTGCTTCCGTCCTACATTTCGAACGTCATATAATACGCATTAATAAAATCTGACTTCGAACAAAAATTACCCACTGTGCTGTCATTGGAATGTTTCAAAAATATCCCAAACAGTCACCGGTGGTTCATTCAAATTTCATCTCTGTTGCCGTTCAACAAATCTTTCAGTGTTCACCGTAATTCAAATGGGTTCCGGATTAAAACGGATTGTAGAGACTATCTCATTTTACTTATAGTTATCCGCTCTTATCAAACCAATTCTTCAATAGTGAATGCAACCATTATTTCCAAAATGTTCCCAAGCAACTTGGGTAACATTAGCGTTTGTTCGATTCATTCCAACTTGACTTTTCGTCTCAACATATAATGAGTCTGTTTATCAGTTTTCGGTTACCGTGACTCCTTTTGTCGTTACCAAGCAACGAAAATTATCCGTACGGCATTTAACTTAGCGCTTTTGGTTTCGCCGTACACGCATGTTCTCTTGGCATCATCGTCCGTTTATCTTTCATATAACCAGCGGCTGTGTATCAATTCACTTTTCTGGTCCCAGAAGTTATGTTCATTACGTGACTCTATTCACAAATCAGATGTCGACATATACTTGATGGCCAACATTTGTCCGCTGCTAGAGGGTCGTCCTTATTTTGTACAACAGATTGATCCTACATTAACAATGTATGTAAAATAATGATTTTTTTGCGGAGATTTCATTATAATTTCACAGTTTCCACCGATAAGAAACGCAAAAATATCTATAGCAATTTGTTTGCGGTACTCCGTCGAATCTAGCCACAAACAGTGTTCGGGATATTCGGATTGAGAAGAAAGGGTATTTTACGTAAGCAAAACATACATTGGATTTGTTATCTCGTACGAGAAATTCACCAGGTTTCGAATAAACCCGCAACATTCTGTCGCATTCAGCTCGCTCTATGGTGCCCCAAAACCAAGGTTGTTCACCGTGAATTCGATAGTGAATAGAAGGTTTAGCATTCTTCAATCGGATCTTGTCATTTTGTTTTGAATAATTCACATCCTCGATCTTGGTTTGAGGATACGTTTCGTAAGATAACTGCTCATCTTGTGTTTCGAAGTTATTTTGCGATTTGAACGTTTGTGGCACTGTCAAGAGTTTCAAATGACTACTTGGTATCCATCCAACGTTCCCTCGGGAATTCCTAAAATGCCACCAGGAATTATCCTCTGATGGGTCTTCCAATACTTTGATCAGTTCATTTCGATTAAAGGAGAGTTCTCCTGGGTTCGCTCTCAAATGGATGAAAAGTGATTGCATGCGCCTTTGGTTTAATGAACGGATTTTTTGTCAGATCCGTCTGATTTCATCCAACATAAAATGGGCTACTATTTGCATCATTTTTGTTGTAGATGCGATACCTGAATGTAGTTAGCAATATGACATTTGACGCCAAAATTGCGATCGAAATATTTAAACAAATTATACCAGGTAATTCTTTAGTCGTGGTTTCATTAGACATGTTACAACATCTTGCTAAATAACTCATTCGAAGTTGAACTGGATTTCATTGAGTGGGTTTGTAAATTTATACCTCGACATATATTATATATACACTTATTCAACACAGAAATCCAGGAAATGTAGCGAAATATAGTATCGTCATCAACGAATAGACAGATGTCACGGTTTTACACCGGATTTAGGTGGAAGCATTTCTCTTCAGCAGGCAATCAATGAGTGTTCTGTAAAATGTCTAATTACGAAATACGTAGGTAGCCCCAGCAGTGAGACATGGAGCATCGACGCAAGACACGAACGTAAGCTTAATGCTTTCTATTTAAGAAGCGTCAGTCGTATCTTGAAAATATGGTGGATGGACAAAGTAACAAACGTTGAAGTGCTTTCTAAAATTGCTCTACTGAGCACTTACTACCAGAGTGTCGACAAAGCTGACTTGGTCATGTGTACAGAATGGAAAATGATCGTATCCCAAACGATCTACTTTATGGTAAGTTGAAATCAGGAGACGGGCCTTTTGGCAGATCGCACTTGGGGTACAAGTACGTTTGCAAAAGAGATAATAAGTCTCTGATATTGACGCTACGCGTTAGGATGAACTTGCTCTTAACCGCTCCCGTTGGAAACACTGTGTACGGCGCCATCTGCAAGCCGGAGCTTAGCAGCTAATCTTAGGTCATCTCGACGGTGTGCAACTGACATCATTCGTCGGAGTACTGCTGTGAGCGCTGTCGGAGATATTGTTCCTCCCAAATCGGACTGTTTAGTCATTTGAAATGGTCAGAACTCAAAGATTTTTATGGTAGAAAAAGCAATAAGTTTAACAAAAATCACAGGATGACGAAGGAGTGACGAGACTAAAAAAAGTTTGTAAAGGCTTTCAAGTGTCAATAAAAACAGTCATATGGTTCGACATTTATTCATCGAGCTGTGAAGCGTAAACCTCGACTGATTCCGAGCGTATGATTACTTCAAGCAAGTTGTTCCACCTGAAACAAATTCTGACGGATATCCGGTCGAAAATGCGGAACGCCTAAAGCCTTTGAATGTCTGCGTGTCCGAGTAAGGTCCTTGGATTTAAGTAAATGTTTGAGAGGATGATTGTCAGTATGCAAAATTTTAACTGTCAGCATAAGGTCACTCCGTAATCAAGGAAATTCAAGGTTTTTAATGGTCTAGCAAGCAACCCGCTTAACAATGACCATAAGGCGGTAAAAGTTAAAAATGTGTACGAGTATAAAACAAGATAAGCAGTTGGATTAAACAGTATATAAGTATTCGGGAAATGAATAATTCAATAAAAATTCGTCTAATTTTGTTTTAAAGTCATGCAAGCTTCTGCAGTGAGCAAAGGTAAACAGTTCCAATGAAACAGACACGACCAGAATAAAAATATCTCTTAAAATTAAGGCGAGAATAGGCCACCGCCGGCATATGCTCATGAGTCCAATAATTTCTCTTACCCCTTCGGATGGTGTCTGGTATGGAATATTTTGTAAATTAAGATAAGTTATTTTCTGATTCGTCGATAGGGAAAGTCGAACAGATTCAGGTGAGCTATCCTTTCTTTATAATGCTTGTTTCGGATGCTGAGAACTGGTTTGTTGATCGGCGATAGATTCGCTGCATATGTTCAACATCCTTCTTGAGCCACGAAGGCCATGGCTTATTTCAAGTATGTATTCGTAATCCTTGAGAATATATTGAGCGAAAATTTCTCAAATACCCATTTGAGTCGATTGAGGAGTTGGGAAAAATCATGTAGGTCAACTTTTGACATTCGCTCTAAGAAACGTGAATTTTTATAACGGGAGACCAAATTAGTAGCACGGTGATAAATCTTGTCAAGTACTTCAAGATCCTTCTTCAGTCAAGGTGCACAGGCTTTGATTGAATATTCAATAACAGGACGTAGTGTGCTTAGTTAAACGGAGTAAGGTTTCTATCGTGAACCTCCCGAATATCTACTTAAGCAGACCCCAGATACGGCAGGATTTATTATACACTGTTCCGCAACGATGTCCGGCTGGAGGCAACAGGACTGGCAAACACCCTGATTATTTTCTGGGATAGTCCAGATTATATTTTGCATGTGGTGCATAGATTTGCAAAGCCTCTGTGGAGCATGAAATTATCATGCACTAATGATAAACATCCGTGGTCGCCATCGACCAAAAGAGGCCAACAGCAACAATTTTGTAATTAATGTAACGCTTCGAAGTAAAAAATAAATAGTTTTCATGTAATGAAACGGCGAAAAAATAATTGTTTCGATACACCACGAGATATCATATCTTTGCTCGAATATTTACACTATTAGGAAGGATTGTTTGATCCAAGCGTCCTGAATTTTGAAAGGATCCTAGCAAGAAAGACGTCCTACACGTTGGTGGAGTTACTACAGTTCATCCATAACAAACAGCTAATCTTTATGCACTGAAATCTTAAAATGAAACTTCCTGTCCGATTGAGTTTAGGCTATCGAATTGCTCGGGTATAATTGGTATAATTTATTGCGTTTCCCATCAGAATAGTTTGACTTTGATTATCTTGTTGAGGCTTGTTTGTGTTGTTATATTGAATACGCGGTACCAAAACTTCATAAAATGAAACTGTTGATCATAGGCACCATTCATTGGGAAATCGGTGCGTGCGATCGTGATACTATGTAGGCTATATTCTGGTACAAATCTTTCCCTCTTTAACAATTGTGACGAGAAATATGCTTAATAAAATAACAACAAAGAGAATGAGAAAATTCTGTAGGGTGAAAAGGCTGACAAAGCTTGGATTAGTATACTTGACTTGTTACCCGTAAGCATTAGATGAGGTGTTTAGTGGAGAATGTTGCCTACCGCTTTCCGTACTGACCTTCACGCCTGTACTGACGAAACTTTTGGGCCAGATGCGAAACGTTACAAAAATCAGCTCTAACCAAGTGTTATCTAGTTTGTTTTGATGACAGTGGCTACTTGATCGTTTTTAAACATCTTTCAATCTACCATAAGTTTTAAATTTTTACTGATTGGATTCACATTAATCTGACACATCGGATCCAAACCTTTCGGTATAGAATGGAATCAAACCAAGTGAATTGTTTGTGCAAGCTCTCGCAAGTGAGCAACCGTTTTCCGTGTATAAAGCATTCTACTTAGAGACATTCGGGGTACAATCATTTCATTTATCCTTAGGACGTGCAGCTTTAAATGCTCACACATTCTGGATGCCTTTTCAAACACGTTTCTATCATGCTATCTTACAGTCTCTCTAGCAAGCAGAGAGATGTGTTAAGAGAGCACATACGGTGGCATATGTCTTTCAGGATACAGTTTTAAATTCGTATGAAGCCAATTTTATTTCTAAACTCAAATTTCACCACAGAACAGTTTGAAACCACTATTTCCACACAACTGTCTTCGGTTTTTTGTGCGTATTGAACTTGCGTGGGCAGTACGTCAGCAATATATTTTTAAAGCCATATTTGACTCAAATCGATCAAGCCGTGACGTGAATTTAATGTTTAACGTTGCACGAAATCACATGGTCCATAGACAATCTATTTTAACATTTTCACCTTACGCAACGAGATTTCTGATAGCATTAGTCACACTGAGGAACGTGGTTTCTGGTGGATGACAGGTTAGATTGTAAATTGCATTCAACGGAAACAGTGTTTGCCTGAGATACATGTAACACCAAAAGTTGTATTGCTTGGGTTGGTTTTGCTAGTTGCAAAACTTTGCGTTGAAACGTGTAGCGTAGATGTTATGCTCAATATAGTGCGATTAACTTCTCGTAGACGACGCATCTGCCTTGTTGTATGGTAGTCTAACGAGCAGATACCATCGTGAGGTAGCTTTTATTCGTGCTGCCGGAAATTACTCAAGCTTCATGAGTTTATGATCATTAAAAGCACATAGCTTAAAAATTAAAATATTGTAGTAAATATTCATTCATGAAAAAGGAATAAAAATAATTAGGTGATGTCAAGTGTAGTCAAGTTGAATACTTACCATGAGTCAATAAGCAGGTGCCGTTAAATCGTTATGCAACAAATAAGTGTCCAAATTTCGAATGGAAGTTTCGACGCTGGGAGCGATGACAATAGCGTTCCAAAGGAACCAGACACGTACAGAATAATTATGAAATGGATTTACGGGACATTTTCATCGGAGTATTTGCCAATGATGATCAACACGTACACAGTACAAATCATAGAATCTGTATTGCATGCGTGGCTACTTTGGGTAAAAAAAGGATATCGAACAGTTCGATAGAGTACACCAGCCGGCAAATAAACCCTCCTGAGTTATCAAGAAACATATGAAACAAGTGTATAATTGGGTATTCTCCTTTGGGTAAAGTCACATGGTCCCAGACGTCGCAATCTTTCAGTGCACGGAATTCCCAACTTTATTGCTCGTTTATGAATTTTTTCCACAGTCAAGGAGCCCAGACCTCTACCGTACAATCTATCATTCGTTGATGGTGGAGATCCATTATCCTTGGTAATGTTACTTACAATAATATTACGAAAATGCATAGAAGGATACCTAACAATTTGCAGGCCTGTCTATATACATTCTTGTAGTGAACTGTGGTCTTCAGATTTTCATGCCAAGCCTTCGGTTCCCAGTCGACATGCCCAAGGTACGTTCTTCTGAATGTGGAGCATTTTGCTTTTTACGTGGGTTGAACGCGATAACATTCATAGTCGCCTAATATCACTCGCTGTCCAAATTTCTTCGCAGTTTCGCACAGTCATCTACAGAACTGGTTCGCATCCAAACTTACATATTATCCGCGAACAGGACAGTTTTGGATGATATGAGGATGATATGTGAAATGATATATCATTCGCAGTCACCCAAGTTGGCACAGTGTTCAAATCCCCCTTTCAATGTTTTTAACGGTTCAAAAAGCAACCGGCCTATCAATAAATATAGGATGGTAAAAATTAAAATGTACGTGTATAAAACACGATAAACAGTTGGATTAAACAGTATATAGGTATCCGGGATACGAATAATTCATTAAGCATTAGTCTTATTTTGAAGCAGATCTCATTCGCGTCTTGATTTTCATGTCACCAGCAAACAAAACCATTTAGGATTCAATTCAATTCAATTTTAATGGTCTAAAAACATATAGCTTTACAAAAACCACAGAATAATATGGGAATTACGAATAATATAATAAGCAAAAGCGGGATTTGGTTTCTTACTGAGCAGTTCAATAATAAGGTAAAAGTTTAAAGATTAGAAATTGTTTTCGTTTACAAAGTGGGTTGACATAAATAGATCCATGGTGTCTGAATGTCTAGCTTTCTTTGATGCACGGGTCAAGGGCCAAATGGCATTATGATTTCTCGTGAACATTCTTTGATTTGGGGAGTTCACAACATAATCGAATAGATTGTTCTGAGTAAAACAAATTCGCACGGGCAAGAAATGTCTACAGTTCAGACGTCATTGAGGGACAGTCAGAGTCAATATGTGAGCTCTTATCTTATGCGAGCCCCTTAAAGTAAATAAGCGATGCAAAGGGTGATATGCGGAAATTAAAATAATGTAACCTCAAATCGAATCTCCTCACAGACGACGACGTGGATGAGCGAATAATTTTCGGGTTTTGATTCGCTCATTGTATGGCTTCCCGCTGAGTCTAGCGACAAGTTTAGTAGCTCCGTGTTAATCCATAACATCGTTTGTAACCTATGGTACTTTCGCTGTCGTCGACTAAGAGGTGACCTCATACGGATGTACAACATTATGCATGTCCATAACCATTCCTTGTCCAAACTTTTCACACGCTCGCCACCCCGTGCCAGTCGGAAACATGAACTTTCAGTGCTTATTCCCACTTCAAGACTGAACTGTCGAAGATATTCGTATGCTATACGTGTAAGTTTCACATGGAACACCCTCCCCTCCAGTGTTACACACTCAGCCAACCTGGATATTTTTAAAGCTAATTTGGACAAACACTTGAGAGACAACCCAAACTTTGATACGATTTACACTACATGAGTTTTCCTGTTCTTCTTTTTTATTGCATATACCTCATAACTCCATCCTATGGTTATTGTTAAGCTAAATGCTTTTTAGACCATTACAACTTTGAATCACTTTGAATCACTTTGACTACACTTGAACTGTATATTCCATCGTCGATCTCAGGAATGTATATATTATAGGGAGAATTTTGTATTTAGAGATTCTTCAGAAAATTCTCTTTAGAAGTGAAAAATTCTGTGATGTTTTCCGGTAGATGGAGTTTCTGTGCCTCGACATCCCTAGAGTGTTGCTTATCAACATACCCATGCCCTTTTGTTCCGTTGTCCACGTGAGGTTTGCGCACCAAGAGAATACTGAAACTTCACTTATGAGCGTGGTGAAAATCGTTTATGTTTAGTGGTCCAGGCGCAGCTTGTAGTTAAGTGTATAAAGTTATTAATAGCATAGAGTCAAGGTCTAATTTATTTTCGCAAGCCAGGTTATATTTAAAAATGTTTTTAAATAGACAAACAGATAAAAAATTTTGTCAATGAAATGTAACATATTAGGATAATTCATAATTGACTCAAATTAACGTATTCAACCCTGATTGTCGGTTAGAATTGGAATACATTTTTTCAGAAAGTTTGATAGACTAAAAGCGAGAAAATATTTAAGTATATTCCTGTATTATTGTTGTTGGTTTCTTACGGTCAATGTCGACCACGTATGAAATTACGCTGTTTTATTCCATATATAACAGGCATTTGAGATAATCCATTTTTATCGGTTTCTGTGAAACCAGTAAGGCAAACTTTTGTTACATGATTATTTAGCAATTAATCGTAGGGCTTCCATGAAAATCAGCTTAAGTTGAGAAATAGTTTACCATAATTCAATGGAACTTTATGGTATTGAAAATTTTCGAAAGATATTTGCCCAAACGTTAAAATCCATTTTCAGTAGTTTTAGGATCAATATGGTCACATTTACTGAGAACGGTTCTCCTATGTCCCAGTTAATGTTCCAGCGACCGTCAACAACAATTTACACATGGGTAATTGATTGATAAATAATTAGCGACAAGAAAATCTAAACACCGATGGGGACGGAACCCATTGCATTTCGCTTAAATTGCGCATCTCTTACAAATGGATCACTAGAGCCCCACGAAACTTCATTCGTTTACAATATTTTAGAGTACGCTAAGAACGTAGTGATTTCAACGCAATAATCGGTAGAAAATATAATCGGCAATATGTAGTGAATAAATAGTGCGCCATACTATCGATCGATAATTCCTGATGCTCGTATACCAACAGTTCCCCAGTCGTTTTGTGAGGAATGCGTTTAAAAAACGTCTTAATTCGTTAGGCGACCACAAACTCAAGCCTCCATGTTTCCAAATATTGCATCAGTACAAGGTAAATGCCTTGTAGTTAGCAATCAGGCTCAATCATCATTCGCATAAAAACTGCTACAGGGTTTTATTCTAAGGAAGCCGTAGATCATTACCTATCCCGTATAATACCTCATTACTAATTGTTTTACTCTGTCTAACTAAATTATTCGACACGTGTAAGGTGCTGTGCCTTAGCCAGTTAGAACAAGTTAAACCAAAGCAACATGTTTCGACGAAAACACGATCGTTTACGTGATTTTATTGCATGCGTGCTCATGGTAAACTGTTCATTTCTGAAATGAAACAATAACCCAACTAAGTAGGTAACAATGTAATAGATTGTGTCATGCCAAAGAAACAATGTAACAGAGGTTTTACTCATGTTGAGTTCGTGTTCGATTATTTTTGTTGACAATTGAAACGATGGTACCCAAACTACAGGACAAAAAAGCATTCGAATTAAAAACATCATTTGCACTTTGTATTTGAAGTTGTGTGGGTTTGTGAACGAGTGC
>JACCGJ010013932.1:0-29226 GCA_013407085.1 Atriophallophorus winterbourni | reverse complement strand
AAACACATCCACATAAGACACTTTTCAAAACACACCACGCATACACGGTACCAGGACCGATCGCGAACACAGCGCCGCATTCGATCACGCTCTACACCGCACCACACGCTAGATTCAACCGTCAACAAGCATACCTACCCTCCGACACAAGCGCTGCCCACATTCCCTCACAATCGATGCAAATGCTTAAGTTGCGTGCAGGACGCTGCTGCCAGCGTGGTCGTGTGGTGTCTGGCTTGTGCTTAAACTTACCTGGCGCCGGGTTCAGGGTGATCAGCAATGCTCTGACCCCGGGTGGAGGCTCACCCTCGCACTCCGGTGGGTTGAAGCCCGCGACGGACCATAATCGGGTTCGCTCGGGCGCGTAGTTTTTGCCAGTGGGGAGGCCTCACGGTCCTCCCCTTAAATTAAACAACACAAGACATTCACAAACAACTCACAGCAACAAGCACTACACAACCACGCATACATTCAGCACACCTCAAAACATCGCCACGCTACTCGATCAAACACATTTTACGCGCAATACTAGTCAAAACACCACGCGTGTAAATTACAAATAACACAACTCAAACGCACGCATACACACACACACACACACGCACACCATAAAACACATCCACATAAGCCACTTTTCAAAACACACCACGCATACACGTTACCAGGACCGATCGCGAACACAGCGCCGCATTCGATCACGCTCTACAACGCACCACACGCTAGATTCAACCGTCAACAAGCATACCTACCCTCCGACACAAGCGCTGCCCACATTCCCTCACAATCGATGCAAATGCGTAAGTTGCGTGCAGGACGCTGCTGCCAGCGTGGTCGTGTGGTGTCTGGCTTGTGCTTAAACTTACCTGGCGCCGGGTTCAGGGTGATCAGCAATGCTCTGACCCCGTGTGGAGGCTCACCCTCGCACTCCGGTGGGTTGAAGCCCGCGACGGACCCTAATCGGGTTCGCTCGGGCGCGTAGTTTTTGCCAGTGGGGAGGCCTCACGGTCCTCCCCTTAAATTAAACAAAACAAGACATTCACAAACAACTCACAGCAACAAGCACTACACAAACACGCATACATTCAGCACACCTCAAAACATCGCCACGCTACTCGATCAAACACATTTTACGCGCAATACTAGTCAAAACACCACGCGTGTAAATTACAAATAACACAACTCAAACGCACGCACACACACCATAAAACACATCCACATAAGCCACTTTTCAAAACACACCACGCATACACGTTACCAGGAACGATCGCGAACACAGCGCCGCATTCGATCACGCTCTACACCGCACCACACGCTAGATTCAACCGTCAACAAGCATACCTACCCGCCGACACAAGCGCTGCCCACATTCCCTCACAATCGATGCAAATGCGTAAGTTGCGTGCAGGACGCTGCTGCCAGCGTGGTCGTGTGGTGTCTGGCTTGTGCTTAAACTTACCTGGCGCCGGGTTCAGGGTGCTCAGCAATGCTCTGACCCCGGGTGGAGGCTCACCCTCGCACTCCGGTGGGTTGAAGCCCGCGACGGACCCTAATCGGGTTCGCTCGGGCGCGTAGTTTTTGCCAGTGGGGAGGCCTCACGGGCCTCCCCTTAAATTAAACAACACAAGACATTCACAAACAACTCACAGCAACAAGCACTACACAAACACGCATACATTCAGCACACCTCAAAACATCGCCACGCTACTCGATCAAACACATTTTACGCGCACTACTAGTCAAAACACCACGCGTGTAAATTACAAATAACACAACTCAAACGCACGCATACACACACAAACACACCGTAAAACACATCCACATAAGACACTTTTCAAAACACACCACGCATACACGTTACCAGGACCGATCGCGAACACAGCGCCGCATTCGATCACGCTCTACACCGCACCACACTCTAGATTCAACCGTCAACAAGCATACATACCCTCCGACACAAGCGCTGCCCACATTCCCTCACAATCGATGCAAATGCGTAAGTTGCGTGCAGGACGCTGCTGCCAGCGTGGTCGTGTGGTGTCTGGCTTGTGCTTAAAATTACCTGGCGCCGGGTTCAGGGTGATCAGCAATGCTCTGACCCCGGGTGGAGGCTCACCCTCGCACTCCGGTGGGTTGAAGCCCGCGACGGACCCTAATCGGGTTCGCTCGGGCGCGTAGTTTTTGCCAGTGGGGAGGCCTCACGGTCCTCCCCTTAAATTAAACAACACAAGACATTCACAAACAACTCACTGCAACAAGCACCACACAAACACGCATACATTCAGCACACCTCAAAACAACACCCCGCTACTCGATCAAACACATTTCACGCGCAATACTAGTCAAAACACCACGCGTGGAAATTACAAATAACACAACTCAAACGCACGCATACACACACACACACACCATAAAACACATCCACATAAGCCACTTTTCAAAACACACCACGCATACACGTTACCAGGACCGATCGCGAACACAGCGCCGCATTCGATCACGCTCTACACCGCACCACACGCTAGATTCAACCGTCAACAAGCATACATACCCTCCGACACAAGCGCTGCCCACATTCCCTCACAATCGATGCAAATGCGGAAGTTGCGTGCAGGACGCTGCTGCCAGCGTGGTCGTGTGGTGTCTGGCTTGTGCTTAAACTTACCTGGCGCCGGGTTCAGGGTGATCAGCAATGCTCTGACCCCGGGTGGAGGCTCACCCTCGCACTCCGGTGGGTTGAAGCCCGCGACGGACCCTAATCGGGTTCGCTCGGGCGCGTAGTTTTTGCCAGTGGGGAGGCCTAACGGTCCTCCCCTTAAATTAAACAACACAAGACATTCACAAACAACTCACAGCAACAAGCACTACACAAACACGCATACATTCAGCACACCTCAAAACATCGCCACGCTACCCGATCAAACACATTTTACGCGCAATACTAGTCAAAACACCACGCGTGTAAATTACAAATAACACAACTCAAACGCACGCATACACACACACACACCATAAAACACATCCACATAAGCCACTTTTCAAAACACACCACGCATACACGTTACCAGGACCGATCGCGAACACAGCGCCGCATTCGATCACGCTCTACAGCGCACCACACGCTAGATTCAACCGTCAACAAGCATACCTACCCTCCGACACAAGCGCTGCCCACATTCCCTCACAATCGATGCAAATGCGTAAGTTGCGTGCAGGACGCTGCTGCCAGCGTGGTCGTGTGGTGTCTGGCTTGTGCTTAAACTTACCTGGCGCCGGGTTCAAGGTGATCAGCAATGCTCTGACCCCGGGTGGAGGCTCACCCTCGCACTCCGGTGGGTTGAAGCCCGCGACGGACCCTAATCGGGTTCGCTCGGGCGCGTAGTTTTTGCCAGTGGGTAGGCCTCACGGTCCTCCCCTTAAATTAAACAACACAAGACATTCACAAACAACTCACAGCAACAAGCACTACACAAACACGCATACATTCAGCACACCTCAAAACATCACCACGCTACTCGATCAAACACATTTTACGCGCAATACTAGTCAAAACACCACGCGTGTAAATTACAAATAACACAACTCAAACGCACGCATACACACACACACACACCATAAAACACATCCACATAAGCCACTTTTCAAAACACACCACGCATACACGTTACCAGGAGAGATCGCGAACACAGCGCCGCATTCGATCACGCTCTACACCGCACCACACGCTAGATTCAACCGTCAACAAGCATACCTACCCTCCGACACAAGCGCTGCCCACATTCCCTCCCAATCGATGCAAATGCGTAAGTTGCGTGCAGGACGCTGCTGCCAGCGTGGTCGTGTGGTGTCTGGCTTGTGCTTAAACTTACCTGGCGCCGTGTTCAGGGTGATCAGCAATGCTCTGACCCCGGGTGGAGGCTCACCCTCGCACTCCGGTGGGTTGAAGCCCGCGACGGACCCTAATCGGGTTCGCTCGGGCGCGTAGTTTTTGCCAGTGTGGAGGCCTCACGGTCCTCCCCTTAAATTAAACAACACAAGACATTCACAAACAACTCACAGCAACAAGCACTACACAAACACGCATACATTCAGCACACCTCAAAACATCGCCACGCTACTCGATCAAACACATTTTACGCGCAATAATAGTCAAAACACCACGCGTGTAAATTACAAATAACACAACTCAAACGCACGCATACACACACACACACACCATATAACACATCCACATAAGCCACTTTTCAAAACACACCACGCATACACGTTACCAGGACCGATCGCGAACACAGCGCCGCATTCGATCACGCTCTACACCGCACCACACGCTAGATTCAACCGTCAACAAGCATACCTACCCTCCGACACAAGCGCTGCCCACATTCCCTCACAATCGATGCAAATGCGTAAGTTGCGTGCAGGACGCTGCTGCCAGAGTGGTCGTGTGGTGTCTGGCTTGTGCTTAAACTTACCTGGCGCCGGGTTCAGGGTGATCAGCAATGCTCTGACCCCGGGTGGAGGCTCACCCTCGCACTCCGGTGGGTTGAAGCCCGCGACGGACCCTAATCGGGTTCGCTCGGGCGCGTATTTTTTGCCAGTGGGGAGGCCTCACGGTCCTCCCCTTAAATTAAACAACACAAGACATTCACAAACAACTCACAGCAACAAGCACTACACAAACACGCATACATTCAGCACACATCAAAACATCGCCACGCTACTCGATCAAACACATTTTACGCGCAATACTAGTCAAAACACCACGCGTGTAAATTACAAATAACACAACTCAAACGCACGCATACACACACACACGCACACCATAAAACACATCCACATAAGCCACTTTTCAAAACACACCACGCATACACGTTACCAGGACCGATCGCGAACACAGCGCCGCATTCGATCACGCTCTACACCGCACCACACGCTAGATTCAACCGTCAACAAGCATACATACCCTCCGACACAAGCGCTGCCCACATTCCCTCACAATCCATGCAAATGCGTAAGTTGCGTGCAGGACGCTGCTGCCAGCGTGGTCGTGTGGTGTCTGGCTTGTGCTTAAACTTACCTGGCGCCGGGTTCAGGGTGATCAGCAATGCTCTGACCCCGGGTGGAGGCTCACCCTCGCACTCCGGTGGGTTGAAGCCCGCGACGGACCCTAATCGGGTTCGCTCGGGCGCGTAGTTTTGCCAGTGGGGAGGCCTCACGGTCCTCCCCTTAAATTAAACAACACAAGACATTCACAAACAACTCACAGCAACAAGCACTACACAAACACGCATACATTCAGCACACCTCAAAACACCGCCACGCTACTCGATCAAACACATTTTACGCGCAATACTAGTCAAAACACCACGCGTGTAAATTACAAATAACACAACTCAAACGCACGCATACACACACACACCATAAAACACATCCACATAAGCCACTTTTCAAAACACACCACGCATGCACGTTACCAGGACCGATCGCGAACACAGCGCCGCATTCGATCACGCTCTACACCGCACCACACGCTAGATTCAACCGTCAACAAGCATACATACCCTCCGACACCAGCGCTGCCCACATTCCCTCACAATCGATGCAAATGCGTAAGTTGCGTGCAGGACGCTGCTGCCAGCGTGGTCGTGTGGTGTCTGGCTTGTGCTTAAACTTACCTGGCGCCGGGTTCAGGGTGATCAGCAATGCTCTGACCCCGGGTGGAGGCTCACCCTCGCACTCCGGGGGGTTGAAGCCCGCGACGGACCCTAATCGGGTTCGCTCGGGCGCGTAGTTTTTGCCAGTGGGGAGGCCTCACGGCCCTCCCCTTAAATTAAACAACACAAGACATTCACAAACAACTCACAGCAACAAGCACTACACAAACACGCATACATTCAGCACACCTCAATACATCGCCACGCTACTCGATCAAACACATTTTACGCGCAATACTAGTCAAAACACCACGCGTGTCAATTACAAATAACACAACTCAAACGCACGCACACACACACACACACACACCATAAAACACATCCACATAAGACACTTTTCAAAACACCACGCATACACGTTACCAGGACCGATCGCGAACACAGCGCCGCATTCGATCACGCTCTACACCGCACCACACGCTAGATTCAACCGTCAACAAGCATACCTACCCTCCGACACAAGCGCTGCCAACATTCCCTCACAATCGATGCAAATGCGTAAGTTGCGTGCAGGACGCTGCTGCCAGCGTGGTCGTGTGGTGTCTGCCTTGTGCTTAAACTTACCTGGCGCCGGGTTCAGGGTGATCAGCAATGCTCTGACCCCGGGTGGAGGCTCACCCTCGCACTCCGGTGGGTTGAAGCCCGCGACGGACCCTAATCGGGTTCGCTCGGGCGCGTAGTTTTTGCCAGTGGGGAGGCCTCACGGTCCTCCCCTTAAATTAAACAATACAAGACATTCACAAACAACTCACAGCAACAAGCACTACACAAACACGCATACATTCAGCACACCTCAATACATCGCCACGCTACTCGATCAAACACATTTTACGCGCAATACTAGTCAAAACACCACGCGTGTAAATTACAAATAACACAACTCAAACGCACGCATACACACACACACACGCACACCATAAAACACATCCACATAAGCCACTTTTCAAAACACACCACGCATACACGTTACCAGGACCGATCGCGAACACAGCGCCGCATTCGATCACGCTCTACACCGCACCACACGCTAGATTCAACCGTCAACAAGCATACATACCCTCCGACACAAGCGCTGCCAACATTCCCTCACAATCGATGCAAATGCGTAAGTTGCGTGCAGGATGCTGCTGCCAGCGTGGTCGTGTGGTGTCTGGCTTGTGCTTAAACTTACCTGGCGCCGGGTTCAGGGTGATCAGCAATGCTCTGACCCCGGGTGGAGGCTCACCCTCGCACTCCGGTGGTTTGAAGCCCGCGACGGACCCTAATCGGGTTCGCTCGGGCGCGTAGTTTTTGCCAGTGGGGAGGCCTCACGGTCCTCCCCTTAAATTAAACAACACAAGACATTCACAAACAACTCACAGCAACAAGCACTACACAAACACACATACATTCACCACACCTCAAAACATCGACACGCTACTCGATCAAACACATTTTACGCGCAATACTAGTCAAAACACCACGCGTGTAAATTACAAATAACACAACTCAAACGCACGCATACACACACAAACACACCGTAAAACACATCCACATAAGACACTTTTCAAAACACACCACGCATACACGGTACCAGGACCGATCGCGAACACAGCGCCGCATTCGATCACGCTCTACACCGCACCACACGCTAGATTCAACCGTCAACAAGCATACCTACCCTCCGACACAAGCGCTGCCCACATTCCCTCACAATCGATGCAAATGCTTAAGTTGCGTGCAGGACGCTGCTGCCAGCGTGGTCGTGTGGTGTCTGGCTTGTGCTTAAACTTACCTGGCGCCGGGTTCAGGGTGATCAGCAATGCTCTGACCCCGGGTGGAGGCTCACCCTCGCACTCCGGTGGGTTGAAGCCCGCGACGGACCCTAATCGGGTTCGCTCGGGCGCGTAGTTTTTGCCAGTGGGGAGGCCTCACGGTCCTCCCCTTAAATTAAACAACACAAGACATTCACAAACAACTCACAGCAACAAGCACTACAAACACGCATACATTCAGCACACCTCAAAACATCGCCACGCTACTCGATCAAACACATTTTACGCGCAATAATAGTCAAAACACCACGCGTGTAATTACAAATAACACAACTCAAACGCACGCATACACACACACACACCATAAAACACATCCACATAAGACACTTTTCAAAACACACCACGCATACACGTTACCAGGACCGATCGCGAACACAGCGCCGCATTCGATCACGCTCTACACCGCACCACACGCTAGATTCAACCGTCAACAAGCATACCTACCCTCCGACACAAGCGCTGCCCACATTCCCTCACAATCGATGCAAATGCGTAAGTTGCGTGCAGGACGCTGCTGCCAGCGTGGTCGTGTGGTGTCTGGCTTGTGCTTAAACTTACCTGGCGCCGGGTTCAGGGTGATCAGCAATGCTCTGACCCGGGTGGAGGCTCACCCTCGCACTCCGGTGGGTTGAAGCCCGCGACGGACCCTAATCGGGTTCGCTCGGGCGCGTAGTTTTTGCCAGTGGGGAGGCCTCACGGTCCTCCCCTTAAATTAAACAACACAAGACATTCACAAACAACTCACAGCAACAAGCACTACACAAACACGCATACATTCAGCACACCTCAAAACAACACCACGCTACTCTCAAACACATTTACGCGCAATACTATCAAAACACCACGCGTGGAAATTACAAATAACACAACTCAAACGCACGCATACACACACACACACACCATAAAACACATCCACATAAGCCACTTTTCAAAACACACCACGCATACACGTTACCAGGACAGATCGCGAACACAGCGCCGCATTCGATCACGCTCTACACCGCACCACACGCTAGATCAACCGTCAACAAGCATACCTACCCTCGACACAAGCGCTGCCCACACAAAGTTGGTTGCAGGACGCTTGCTGACAGCGTGGTCGTGTGGTGTTGGCTGGTGCTTAAAACTTACCTGGCCGCCGGTTCAGGGTGTCAGCAATGCTTCTGACCCCGGGCTGGGACGGCTCACCCTCGCACTCCGTGGGTTTGGAAGCCCGCTGACGGACTAATCGGGTCCGCTCGGGGAGGCGTAGTTTTTGCCGTGGGGAGGCCCTCACGGTCCTCCACCTTAAATAACAACGCAAGACATTCACAACACCTCACAGCAAACAAAGCAACACACAAACACGCATTACATTCAAGCACACCTCAAACAACACCACCGCTATCGATCAACACATTTACGCGCAATTACTAGCAAAACACACCGTGTCAATTACCAAATAACACAACATCAAAACGCACGCACACACACACACAACCATAAAACACACATACACATAGCCCACTTTAAAAACACACCACGCATCACGCTACCAGGAACGATGCGAACACAGCGCGCATTCGATCACGCTCTACACCGCACCACACGCTAGATTCAAACGTCAACAAGCATACCTACCCTCCGACACAAGCGCTGCCCACATTCCCTCACAATCGATGCAATGCGTAAGTTGCGTGCAGGACGCTGCTGCCAGCGTGGTCGTGTGGTGTCTGGCTTGTGCTTAAACTTACCTGGCGCCGGGTTCAGGGTGATCAGCAATGCTCTGACCCCGGGTGGAGGCTCACCCTCGCACTCCGGTGGGTTGAAGCCCGCGACGGACCCTAATCGGGTTCGCTCGGGCGCGTAGTTTTTGCCAGTGGGGAGGCCTCACGGTCCTCCCCTTAAATTAAACAACACAAGACATTCACAAACAACTCACAGCAACAAGCACTACACAAACACGCATACATTCAGCACACCTCAAAACATCGCCACGCTACTCGATCAAACACATTTTACGCGCAATAATAGTCAAAACACCACGCGTGTAAATTACAAATAACACAACTCAAACGCACGCATACACACACACACACACCATAAAACACATCCACATAAGACACTTTTCAAAACACACCACGCATACACGTTACCAGGACCGATCGCGAACACAGCGCCGCATTCGATCACGCTCTACACCGCACCACACGCTAGATTCAACCGTCAACAAGCATACCTACCCTCCGACACAAGCGCTGCCCACATTCCCTCACAATCGATGCAAATGCGTAAGTTGCGTGCAGGACGCTGCTGCCAGCGTGGTCGTGTGGTGTCTGGCTTGTGCTTAAACTTACCTGGCGCCGGGTTCAGGGTGATCAGCAATGCTCTGACCCCGGGTGGAGGCTCACCCTCGCACTCCGGTGGGTTGAAGCCCGCGACGGACCCTAATCGGGTTCGCTCGGGCGCGTAGTTTTTGCCAGTGGGGAGGCCTCACGGTCCTCCCCTTAAATTAAACAACACAAGACATTCACAAACAACTCACAGCAACAAGCACCACACAAACACGCATACATTCAGCACACCCTCAAAACATCGACCACGCTACTCGATCAAACACATTTCACGCGCAATACTAGTCAAAACACCACGCGTAATTACAAATAACACAACTCAAACGCACGCATACACACACACACACCATAAAACACATCCACATAAGCCACTTTTCAAAACACACCACGCATACACGTTACCAGGAACCGATCGCGAACACAGCGCCGCATTCGATCACGCTCTACACCGCACGCCAACCGTCACGCTAGCATACACGTTACCAGGACCGATCGCTACACAGCGCCGCATTCGATCACGCTCTACACCGCCCACACTGCTATGAGTCAACCGTCACAGCATACCCTACCCTCCACACAAGCGCTGCCCCACATTCCCTCACAATCGATGCAAATGCGTAAGTTGCGTGTCAGGACGCTGCTTACCAGCGTGGTCGTGTGGTGTCTGGCTTGTGCTTTAAACTTACCTGGCGCCGTGTCATGGTGATCAGCAATGCTCTGACCCCCGTCTGCAGGCTCACCCTCGCACTCACGGTGGGTTGAGCCCGCGACGGACCCTAATCGGGTTCGCTCGGGCGCGTAGTTTTGCCAGTGGGGAGGCCTCACGGTCCTCCCCTTAAATTAAACAACACAAGACATTCACAAACAACTCACTGCAACAAGCACCACACAAACACGCATACATTCAGCACACCTCAAAACAACACCACGCTACTCGATCAAACACATTTCACGCGCAATACTAGTCAAAACACCACGCGTGGAAATTACAAATAACACAACTCAAACGCACGCATACACCACAACACACACCATATAACACATCCACATAAGACACTTCAAAACACACCACGCCTACACGTTACCCTGACCGATCGCGAACACAGCGCCGCTTCGATCACGGCTCTACACCGCACACACGCTAGATTCAACACGTCCACAAGCATACCTAACCCTCCGACGACAAGCGCTGACCACATTCCCTCACATCGATGGCACATGCGTAGTTGCTTGCAGGACGCTGCTGCCAGCGTGTGTCGTGTGGTGTCCTTGGCTTGTCCTTAAACTTACCCTGGCGCCGAGGTTCAGGGTGATCACATGCTCTTACCCCGGGTGGAGGCTCACCCTCGCACTCGCGGTGGTGAAGCCCGCGACGGACCCTAATCGGTTCGCTCGGGCGCGTAGTTTTTTGCCAGTGGGAGCTCACGGCCTCCCCTTAATTAAACAACACAAAGACATTCACAAACAACTCACAGCAACAAGCACTACACAAACACGCATACATTCAGCACACCTCAAAACATCGCCACGCTACTCGATCAAACACATTTTACGCGCAATACTAGTCAAAACACCACGCGTGTAAATTACAAATAACAAAACCTAAACGCACGCACGCACACACACACCATAAAACACATCCACATAAGCCACTTTTCAAAACACACCACGCATACACGTTACCAGGAACGATCGCGAACACAGCGTCGCATTCGATCACGCTCTACACCGCACCACACGCTAGATTCAACCGTCCACAAGCATACCTACCCTCCGACAGAAGCGCTGCCCGACAACCATCCCTCACAATCGATGCCAATGCGTAAGTTGCGTGCAGGACGCTGTGCCAGCGTGGTCGTGTGGTGTCTGGCTTGTGCTTAAACTTACCTGGCGCCGGGTTCAGGGTGATTCAGCAATGCTTCTGACCCCGGTGGAGGCTCACCCTCGCACTCCGGTGGGTTGAGCCCGCGACGGACCCTAATCGGGTTCGCTCGGGCGCGTAGTTTTTGCCAGTGGAGAGGCCTCACGGTCTCCCCTTAAATTAAACAACACAAGACATTCACAAACAATCTCCATAACCGCACCACGCACTACACAACACAAACACGCATACTTCAGCACACCTCCAAACATCGCCACGGCTACTCGATCAAACACATTTTACGCGCAATAATAGTCAAAACACCACGCGTGTAAATTACAAATAACACAACTCAAACGCACGCATACACACACACACACCAAACACATCCACATAAGCCACTTTTCAAAACACACCACGCATACACGTTACCAGGACCGATCGCGAACACAGCGCCGCATTCGATCACGCTCTACACCGCACCACACGCTAGATTCAACCGTCAACAAGCATACATACCCTCCGACACAAGCGCTGCCCACATTCCCTCACAATCGATGCAAATGCGTAAGTTGCGTGCCGGACGCTGCTGCCAGCGTGGTCGTGTGGTGTCTGGCTTGTGCTTAAACTTACCTGGCGCCGGGTTCAGGGTGATCAGCAATGCTCTGACCCCGGGTGGAGGCTCACCCTCGCACTCCGGTGGGTTGAAGCCCGCGACGGACCCTAATCGGGTTCGCTCGGGCGCGTAGTTTTTGCCAGTGGGGAGGCCTCACGGTCCTCCCCTTAAATTAAACAACACAAGACATTCACAAACAACTCACAGCAACAAGCACTACACAAACACGCATACATTCACCACACCTCAAAACAACACCACGCTACTCGGTCAAACACATTTTACGCGCAATACTAGTCAAAACACCACGCGTGTAAATTACAAATAACACAACTCAAACGCACGCACGCATACACACACAAACACATCCACATAAGACACTTTTCAAAACACACCACGCATACACGTTACCAGGACCGATCGCGAACACAGCGCCGCATTCGATCACGCTCTACACCGCACCACACGCTAGATTCAACCGTCAACAAGCATACCTACCCTCCGACACAAGCGCTGCCCACATTCCCTCACAATCGATGCAAATGCGTAAGTTGCGTGCAGGACGCTGCTGCCAGCGTGGTCGTGTGGTGTCTGGCTTGTGCTTAAACTTACCTGGCGCCGGGTTCAGGGTGATCAGCAATGCTCTGACCCAGGGTGGAGGCTCACCCTCGCACTCCGGTGGGTTGAAGCCCGCGACGGACCCTAATCGGGTTCGCTCGGGCGCGTAGTTTTTGCCAGTGGGGAGGCCTCACGGTCCTCCCCTTAAATTAAACAACACAAGACATTCACAAACAACTCACAGCAACAAGCATTACACAAACACGCATACATTCACCACACCTCAAAACAACACCACGCTACTCGGTCAAACACATTTTACGCGCAATACTAGTCAAAACACCACGCGTGTAAATTACAAATAACACAACTCAAACGCACGCACGCATACACACACAAACACATCCACATAAGACACTTTTCAAAACACACCACGCATACACGTTACCAGGACCGATCGCGAACACAGCGCCGCATTTGATCACGCTCTACACCGCACCACACGCTAGATTCAACCGTCAACAAGCATACCTACCCTCCGACACAAGCGCTGCCCACATTCCCTCACAATCGATGCAAATGCGTAAGTTGCGTGCAGGACGCTGCTGCCAGCGTGGTCGTGTGGTGTCTGGCTTGTGCTTAAACTTACCTGGCGCCGGGTTCAGGGTGATCAGCAATGCTCTAACCCCGGGTGGAGGCTCACCCTCGCACTCCGGTGGGTTGAAGCCCGCGACGGACCCTAATCGGGTTCGCTCGGGCGCGTAGTTTTTGCCAGTGGGGAGGCCTCACCGTCCTCCCCTTAAATTAAACAACACAAGACATTCACAAACAACTCACAGCAACAAGCACTACACAAACACGCATACATTCAGCACACCTCAAAACATCGCCACGCTACTCGATCAAACACATTTTACGCGCAATAATAGTCAAAACACCACGCGTGTACATTACAAATAACACAACTCAAGCGCACGCATACACACACCATAAAACACATCCACATAAGACACTTTTCAAAACACACCACGCATGCACGTTACCAGGACCGATCGCGAACACAGCGCCGCATTCGATCACGCTCTACACCGCACCACACGCTAGATTCAACCGTCAACAAGCATACCTACCCTCCGACACAAGCGCTGCCCACATTCCCTCACAATCGATGCAAATGCGTAAGTTGCGTGCAGGACGCTGCTGCCAGCGTGGTCGTGTGGTGTCTGGCTTGTGCTTAAACTTCCCTGGCGCCGGGTTCAGGGTGATCAGCAATGCTCTGACCCCGGGTGGAGGCTCACCCTCGCACTCCGGTGGGTTGAAGCCCGCGACGGACCCTAATCGGGTTCGCTCGGGCGCGTAGTTTTTGCCAGTGGGGAGGCCTCACGGTCCTCCCCTTAAATTAAACAACACAAGACATTCACAAACAACTCAGCAACAAGCACTACGCAAACACGCATACATTCAGCACACCTCAAAACATCGCCACGCTACTCGATCAAACACATTTTACGCGCAATACTAGTCAAAACACCACGCGTGTAAATTACAAATAACACAACTCAAACGCACGCATACACACACACACACCATATAACACATCCACATAAGCCACTTTTCAAAACACACCACGCATACACGTTACCAGGACCGATCGCGAACACAGCGCCGCATTCGATCACGCTCTACACCGCACCACACGCTAGATTCAACCGTCAACAAGCATACCTACCCGCCGACACAAGCGCTGCCCACATTCCCTCACAATCGATGCAAATGCGTAAGTTGCGTGCAGGACGCTGCTGCCAGCGTGGTCGTGTGGTGTCTGGCTTGTGCTTAAACTTACCTGGCGCCGGGTTCAGGGTGATCAGCAATGCTCTGACCCCGGGTGGAGGCTCACCCTCGCACTCCGGTGGGTTGAAGCCCGCGACGGACCCTAATCGGGTTCGCTCGGGCGCGTAGTTTTTGCCAGTGGGGAGGCCTCACGGTCCTCCCCTTAAATTAAACAACACAAGACATTCACAAACAACTCACAGCAACAAGCACTACACAAACACGCATACATTCAGCACACCTCAAAACATCGCCACGCTACTCGATCAAACACATTTTACGCGCAATACTAGTCAAAACACCACGCGTGTAAATTACAAATAACACAACTCAAACGCACGCACGCATACACACACACACACACACACCATAAAACACATCCACATAAGCCACTTTTCAAAACACACCACGCATACACGTTACCAGGACCGATCGCGAACACAGCGCCGCATTCGATCACGCTCTACACCGCACCACACGCTAGATTCAACCGTCAACAAGCATACCTACCCTCCGACACAAGCGCTGCCCACATTCCCTCACAATCGATGCAAATGCGTAAGTTGCGTGCAGGACGCTGCTGCCAGCGTGGTCGTGTGGTGTCTGGCTTGTGCTTAAACTTACCTGGCGCCGGGTTCAGGGTGATCAGCAATGCTCTGACCCCGGGTGGAGGCTCACCCTCGCACTCCGGTGGGTTGAAGCCCGCGACGGACCCTAATCGGGTTCGCTCGGGCGCGTAGTTTTTGCCAGTGGGGAGGCCTCACGGTCCTCCCCTTAAATTAAACAACACAAGACATTCACAAACAACTCACAGCAACAAGCACTACACAAACACGCATACATTCAGCACACCTCAAAACATCGCCACGCTACTCGATCAAACACATTTTACGCGCAATACTAGTCAAAACACCACGCGTGTAAATTACAAATAACACAACTCAAACGCACGCATACACACACACACACCATATAACACATCCACATAAGCCACTTTTCAAAACACACCACGCATACACGTTACCAGGACCGATCGCGAACACAGCGCCGCATTCGATCACGCTCTACACCGCACCACACGCTAGATTCAACCGTCAACAAGCATACCTACCCTCCGACACAAGCGCTGCCCACATTCCCTCACAATCGATGCAAATGCGTAAGTTGCGTGCAGGACGCTGCTGCCAGCGTGGTCGTGTGGTGTCTGGCTTGTGCTTAAACTTACCTGGCGCCGGGTTCAGGGTGATCAGCAATGCTCTGACCCCGGGTGGAGGCTCACCCTCGCACTCCGGTGGGTTGAAGCCCGCGACGGACCCTAACGGGCGCTGCCAAGGCCTCACGGTCCTCCCCTTAAATTAAACAACACAAGACATTCACAAACAACTTCGCATACATTCAGCACACCTCAAAACAGCGCCACGCTACTCGATCAAACACATTTTACGCGCAATAATAGTCAAAACACCACGCGTGTAAATTACAAATAACACAACTCAAACGCACTCATACACACACACACCATAAAACACATCCACATAAGCCACTTTTCAAAACACACCACGCATACACGTTACCAGGACCGATCGCGAACACAGCGCCGCATTTGATCACGCTCTACACCGCACCACACGCTAGATTCAACCGTCAACAAGCATACCTACCCTCCGACACAAGCGCTGCCCACATTCCCTCACAATCGATGCAAATGCGTAAGTTGCGTGCAGGACGCTGCTGCCAGCGTGGTCGTGTGGTGTCTGGCTTGTGCTTAAACTTACCTGGCGCCGGGTTCAGGGTGATCAGCAATGCTCTGACCCCGGGTGGAGGCTCACCCTCGCACTCCGGTGGGTTGAAGCCCGCGACGGACCCTAATCGGGTTCGCTCGGGCGCGTAGTTTTTGCCAGTGGGGAGGCCTCACGGTCCTCCCCTTAAATTAAACAACACAAGACATTCACAAACAACTCACAGCAACAAGCACTACACAAACACGCATACATTCAGCACACCTCAAAACATCGCCACGCTACTCGATCAAACACATTTTACGCGCAATAATAGTCAAAACACCACGCGTGTAAATTACAAATAACACAACTCAAACGCACGCATACACACACACACACCATAAAACACATCCACATAAGCCACTTTTCAAAACACACCACGCATACACGTTACCAGGACCGATCGCGAACACAGCGCCGCATTCGATCACGCTCTACACCGCACCACACGCTAGATTCAACCGTCAACAAGCATACATACCCTCCGACACAAGCGCTGCCCACATTCCCTCACAATCGATGCAAATGCGTAAGTTGCGTGCAGGACGCTGCTGCCAGCGTGGTCGTGTGGTGTCTGGCTTGTGCTTAAACTTACCTGGCGCCGGGTTCAGGGTGATCAGCAATGCTCTGACCCCGGGTGGAGGCTCACCCTCGCACTCCGGTGGGTTGAAGCCCGCGACGGACCCTAATCGGGTTCGCTCGGGCGCGTAGTTTTTGCCAGTGGGGAGGCCTCACGGTCCTCCCCTTAAATTAAACAACACAAGACATTCACAAACAACTCACAGCAACAAGCACTACACAAACACGCATACATTCAGCACACCTCAAAACATCGCCACGCTACTCGATCAAACACATTTGACGCGCAATACTAGTCAAAACACCACGCGTGTAAATTACAAATAACACAACTCAAACGCACGCACGCATACACACACACACCATAAAACACATCCACATAAGACACTTTTCAAAACACACCACGCATACACGTTACCAGGACCGATCGCGAACACAGCGCCGCATTCGATCACGCTCTACACCGCACCACACGCTAGATTCAACCGTCAACAAGCATACCTACCCTCCGACACAAGCGCTGCCCACATTCCCTCACAATCGATGCAAATGCGTAAGTTGCGTGCAGGACGCTGCTGCCAGCGTGGTCGTGTGGTGTCTGGCTTGTGCTTAAACTTACCTGGCGCCGGGTTCAGGGTGATCAGCAATGCTCTGACCCCGGGTGGAGGCTCACCCTCGCACTCCGGTGGGTTGAAGCCCGCGACGGACCCTAATCGGGTTCGCTCGGGCGCGTAGTTTTTGCCAGTGGGGAGGCCTCACGGTCCTCCCCTTAAATTAAACAACACAAGACATTCACAAACAACTCACAGCAACAAGCACTACACAAACACGCATACATTCAGCACACCTCAATACATCGCCACGCTACTCGATCAAACACATTTTACGCGCAATACTAGTCAAAACACCACGCGTGTCAATTACAAATAACACAACTCAAACGCACCATACACACACACACACACCATAAAACACATCCACATAAGACACTTTTCAAAACACACCACGCATACACGTTACCAGGACCGATCGCGAACACAGCGCCGCATTCGATCACGCTCTACACCGCACCACACGCTAGATTCAACCGTCAACAAGCATACCTACCCTCCGACACAAGCGCTGCCCACATTCCCTCACAATCGATGCAAATGCGTAAGTTGCGTGCAGGACGCTGCTGCCAGCGTGGTCGTGTGGTGTCTGGCTTGTGCTTAAACTTACCTGGCGCCGGGTTCAGGGTGATCAGCAATGCTCTGACCCCGGGTGGAGGCTCACCCTCGCACTCCGGTGGGTTGAAGCCCGCGACGGACCCTAATCGGGTTCGCTCGGGCGCGTAGTTTTTGCCAGTGGGGAGGCCTCACGGTCCTCCCCTTAAATTAAACAACACAAGACATTCACAAACAACTCACAGCAACAAGCACTACACAAACACGCATACATTCAGCACACCTCAAAACATCGCCACGCTACTCGATCAAACACATTTTACGCGCAATACTAGTCAAAACACCACGCGTGTAAATTACAAATAACAAAACCTAAACGCACGCACGCACACACACACCATAAAACACATCCACATAAGCCACTTTTCAAAACACACCACGCATACACGTTACCAGGAACGATCGCGAACACAGCGCCGCATTCGATCACGCTCTACACCGCACCACACGCTAGATTCAACCGTCAACAAGCATACCTACCCTCCGACACAAGCGCTGCCCACATTCCCTCACAATCGATGCAAATGCGTAAGTTGCGTGCAGGACGCTGCTGCCAGCGTGGTCGTGTGGTGTCTGGCTTGTGCTTAAACTTACCTGGCGCCGGGTTCAGGGTGATCAGCAATGCTCTGACCCCGGGTGGAGGCTCACCCTCGCACTCCGGTGGGTTGAAGCCCGCGACGGACCCTAATCGGGTTCGCTCGGGCGCGTAGTTTTTGCCAGTGGGGAGGCCTCACGGTCCTCCCCTTAAATTAAACAACACAAGACATTCACAAACAACTCACAGCAACAAGCACTACACAAACACGCATACATTCAGCACACCTCAAAACATCGCCACGCTACTCGATCAAGCACATTTTACGCGCAATAATAGTCAAAACACCGCGCGTGTACATTACAAATAACACAACTCAAACGCACGCATACACACACGCACACACCATAAATCACGTCCACATAAGCCACTTTTCAAAACACACCACGCATGCACGTTACCAGGACCGATCGCGAACACAGCGCCGCATTCGATCACGCTCTACACCGCACCACACGCTAGATTCCACCGTCAACAAGCATACATACCCTCCGACACAAGCGCTGCCCACATTCCCTCACAATCGATGCAAATGCGTAAGTTGCGTGCAGGACGCTGCTGCCAGCGTGGTCGTGTGGTGTCTGGCTTGTGCTTAAACTTACCTGGCGCCGGGTTCAGGGTGATCAGCAATGCTCTGACCCCGGGTGGTGGCTCACCCTCGCACTCCGGTGGGTTGAAGCCCGCGACGGACCCTAATCGGGTTCGCTCAGGCGCGTAGTTTTTGCCAGTGGGGAGGCCTCACGGTCCTCCCCTTAAATTAAACAACACAAGACATTCACAAACAACTCACAGCAACAAGCAATACACAAACACGCATACATTCAGCACACCTCAAAACATCGCCACGCTACTCGATCAAACACATTTTACTCGCAATACTAGTCAAAACACCACGCGTATAAATAACAATTACAAATAACACAACTCAAACGCACGCATACACACACACACCATAAAACACATCCACATAAGCCACTTTTCAAAACACACCACGCATACACGTTACCAGGAACGATCGCGAACACAGCGCCGCATTCGATCACGCTCTACACCGCACCACACGCTAGATTCAACCGTCAACAAGCATACCTACCCTCCGACACAAGCGCTGCCCACATTACCTCACAATCGATGCAAATGCGTAAGTTGCGTGCAGGACGCTGCTGCCAGCGTGGTCGTGTGGTGTCTGGCTTGTGCTTAAACTTACCTGGCGCCGGGTTCAGGGTGATCAGCAATGCTCTGACCCCGGGTGGAGGCTCACCCTCGCACTCCGGTGGGTTGAAGCCCGCGACGGACCCTAATCGGGTTCGCTCGGGCGCGTAGTTTTTGCCAGTGGGGAGGCCTCACGGACCTCCCCTTAAATTAAACAACACAAGACATTCACAAACAACTCACAGCAACAAGCACTACACAAACACGCATACATTCAGCACACCTCAAAACATCGCCACGCTACTCGATCAAGCACATTTTACGCGCAATAATAGTCAAAACACCGCGCGTGTACATTACAAATAACACAACTCAAACGCACGCATACACACACGCACACACCATAAATCACATCCACATAAGCCACTTTTCAAAACACACCACGCATACACGTTACCAGGACCGATCGCGAACACAGCGCCGCATTCGATCACGCTCTACACCGCACCACACGCTAGATTCAACCGTCAACAAGCATACCTACCCTCCGACACAAGCGCTGCCCACATTCCCTCCCAATCGATGCAAATGCGTAAGTTGCGTGCAGGACGCTGCTGCCAGCGTGGTCGTGTGGTGTCTGGCTTGTGCTTAAACGTACCTGGCGCCGGGTTCAGGGTGATCAGCAATGCTCTGACCCCGGGTGGAGGCTCACCCTCGCACTCCGGTGGGTTGAAGCCCGCGACGGACCCTAATCGGGTTCGCTCGGGCGCGTAGTTTTTGCCAGTGGGGAGGCCTCACGGTCCTCCCCTTAAATTAAAAAACACAAGACATTCACAAACAACTCACAGCAACAAGCACTACACAAACGCATAATCAGCACCCACCCCCCGCACCCTCAAAAACATCGACACGCTACTCGATCAAAAACACATTTACGCGAATACTAGTCAAAACACCACGGCGTGTAAATTTACAAATAACACAACTCAAACGCACGCATACACACACAAAACACACATAAACACTCCACTAAGACACTTTTCAAAAACACACCACGCAGAACGTTACAGCACCGATGCGAACACAGAGCCGCATTCGATCACGCCTACACCGCACCCACACGCTAGATTCAACGTCAACCCCCCCCCCCAGTTCTAAACACAAAGCATACCTCCACCCTCCGACACAAGCGCTGGACCACATTCCCTCACAATCGATGCAAATGCGTAAGTTGCGTGCAGGACGCTTTGCTCCAGCGTGGTCGTGTGGTGGTCTGGCTTGGCTTAAACTTACTGGCGCCGGGTTCAGGGTGATCAGCAATGTCTCTGACCCCGGTGGAGGCTCACCCTCGCACTCCGGTGGGTTGAAGCCGCGACGGACCCTAATCGGGTTCGCTCGGCCGCGTAGTTTTTGCCAGTGGGGAGGCCTCACGGTCCTCCCCTTAAATTAAACAACACAAGACATTCACAAACAACTCACTGCAACAAGCACCACACAAACACGCATACATTCAGCACACCTCAAAACAACACCACGCTACTCGATCAAACACATTTCACGCGCAATACTAGTCAAAACACCACGCGTGGAAATTACAAATAACACAACTCAAACGCACGCATACACACACACACCATAAAACACATCCACATAAGCCAATTTTCAAAACACACCACGCATACACGTTACCAGGACAGATCGCGAACACAGCGCCGCATTCGATCACGCTCTACACCGCACCACACGCTAGATTCAACCGTCAACAAGCATACATACCCTCCGACACAAGCGCTGCCCACATTCCCTCACATTCGATGCAAATGCGTAAGTTGCGTGCAGGACGCTGCTGCCAGCGTGGTCGTGTGGTGTCTGGCTTGTGCTTAAACTTACCTGGCGCCGGGTTCAGGGTGATCAGCAATGCTCTGAACCCGGGTGGAGGCTCACCCTCGCACTCCGGTGGGTTGAAGCCCGCGACGGACCCTAATCGGGTTCGCTCGGGCGCGTAGTTTTTGCCAGTGGGGAGGCCTCACGGTCCTCCCCTTAAATTAAACAACACAAGACATTCACAAACAACTCACAGCAACAAGCACTACATAAACACGCATACATTCACCACACCTCAAAACAACACCACGCTACTCGGTCAAACACATTTTACGCGCAATACTAGTCAAAACACCACGCGTGTAAATTACAAATAACACAACTCAAACGCACGCATACACACACAAACACACCGTAAAACACATCCACATAAGACACTTTTCAAAACACACCACGCATACACGTTACCAGGACCGATCGCGAACACAGCGCCGCATTCGATCACGCTCTACACCGCACCACACGCTAGATTCAACCGTCAACAAGCATACCTACCCTCCGACACAAGCGCTGCCCACATCCCCTCACAATCGATGCAAATGCGTAAGTTGCGTGCAGGACGCTGCTGCCAGCGTGGTCGTGTGGTGTCTGGCTTGTGCTTAAACTTACCTGGCGCCGGGTTCAGGGTGATCAGCAATGCTCTGACCCCGGGTGGAGGCTCACCCTCGCACTCCGGTGGGTTGAAGCCCGCGACGGACCCTAATCGGGTTCGCTCGGGCGCGTAGTTTTTGCCAGTGGGGAGGCCTCACGGTCCTCCCCTTAAATTAAACAACACAAGACATTCACAAACAACTCACAGCAACAAGCACTACACAAACACGCATACATTCAGCACACCTCAAAACATCGCCACGCTACTCGATCAAACACATTTTACGCGCAATACTAGTCAAAACACCACGCGTGTAAATTACAAATAACACAACTCAAACGCACGCATACACACACACACACCATAAAACACATCCACATAAGCCACTTTTCAAAACACACCACGCATACACGTTACCAGGACCGATCGCGAACACAGCGCCGCATTCGATCACGCTCTACACCGCACCACACGCTAGATTCAACCGTCAACAAGCATACCTACCCTCCGACACAAGCGCTGCCCACATTCCCTCACAATCGATGCAAATGCGTAAGTTGCGTGCAGGACGCTGCTGCCAGCGTGGTCGTGTGGTGTCTGGCTTGTGCTTAAACTTACCTGGCGCCGGGTTCAGGGTGATCAGCAATGCTCTGACCCCGGGTGGAGGCTCACCCTCGCACTCCGGTGGGTTGAAGCCCGCGACGGACCCTAATCGGGTTCGCTCGGGCGCGTAGTTTTTGCCAGTGGGGAGGCCTCACGGTCCTCCCCTTAAATTAAACAACACAAGACATTCACAAACAACTCACAGCAACAAGCACTACACAAACACAAACACGCATACATTCAGCACACCTCAAAACATCGCCACGCTACTCGATCAAACACATTTTACGCGCAATACTAGTCAAAACACCACGCGTGTAAATTACAAATAACACAAATCAAACGCACGCATACACACACACACACCATATAACACATCCACATAAGCCACTTTTCAAAACACACCACGCATACACGTTACCAGGACCGATCGCGAACACAGCGCCGCATTCGATCACGCTCTCCACCGCACCACACGCTAGATTCAACCGTCAACAAGCATACCTACCCTCCGACACAAGCGCTGCCCACATTCCCTCACAATCGATGCAAATGCGTAAGTTGCGTGCAGGACGCTGCTGCCAGCGTGGTCGTGTGGTGTCTGGCTTGTGCTTAAACTTACCTGGCGCCGGGTTCAGGGTGATCAGCAATGCTCTGACCCCGGGTGGAGGCTCACCCTCGCACTCCGGTGGGTTGAAGCCCGCGACGGACCCTAATCGGGTTCGCTCGGGCGCGTAGTTTTTGCCAGTGGGGAGGCCTCACGGTCCTCCCCTTAAATTAAACAACACAAGACATTCACAAACAACTCACAGCAACAAGCACTACACAAACACGCATACATTCAGCACACCTCAAAACAGCGCCACGCTACTCGATCAAACACATTTTACGCGCAATACTAGTCAAAACACCACGCGTGTAAATTACAAATAACACAACTCAAACGCACGCATACACACACACACACGCACACCATAAAACACATCCACATAAGCCACTTTTCAAAACACACCACGCATACACGTTACCAGGACCGATCGCGAACACAGCGCCGCATTCGATCACGCTCTACACCGCACCACACGCTAGATTCAACCGTCAACAAGCATACCTACACTCCGACACAAGCGCTGCCCACATTCCCTCACAATCGATGCAAATGCGTAAGTTGCGTGCAGGACGCTGCTGCCAGCGTGGTCGTGTGGGTGTCTGGCTTGTGCTTAAACTTACCTGGCGCCGGGTTCAGGGTGATCAGCAATGCTCTGACCCCGGGTGGAGGCTCACCCTCGCACTCCGGTGGGTTGAAGCCCGCGACGGACCCTAATCGGGTTCGCTCGGGCGCGTAGTTTTTGCCAGTCGGGAGGCCTCACGGTCCTCCCCTTAAATTAAACAACACAAGACATTCACAAACAACTCACAGCAACAAGCACTACACAAACACAAACACGCATACATTCAGCACACCTCAAAACATCGCCACGCTACTCGATCAAACACATTTTACGCGCAATAATAGTCAAAACACCGCGCGTGTACATTACAAATAACACAACTCAAACGCACGCATACACACACGCACACACCATAAATCACATCCACATAAGCCACTTTTCAAAACACACCACGCATGCACGTTACCAGGACCGATCGCGAACACAGCGCCGCATTCGATCACGCTCTCCCCGCACCACCCCTAGATCAACCGTCACAAGCATACCTACCCTGTCCACACAAGCGCTGACCACATGCCCTCACAATCGATGCAATGCGTAAGTTGCTGCAGGACGCTGCTGCCAGCGGGTCGTGTGGTGTCTGGCTTGTGCTAACTTCCCCTTGCGCCGGTTTTCAGGGTGATCAGCAATGCTCTGACCTCCGGGCGGCTGGAGGCTCACCCTCGCACTCCGGTGGGTTGAAGCCCGCGACGGACCCTAATCGGGTTCGCTCGGGCGCGTAGTTTTTGCCAGTGGGGAGGCCCCACGGTCCTCCCCTTAAATTAAACAACACAAGACATTCACAAACAACTCACAGCAACAAGCACTACACAAACACGCATACATTCAGCACACCTCAAAACATCGCCACGCTACTCGATCAAACACATTTTACGCGCAATACTAGTCAAAACACCACGCGTGTCAATTACAAATAACACAACTCAAACGCACGCACACACACACACACACCATAAAACACATCCACATAAGACACTTTTCAAAACACACCACGCATACACGTTACCAGGACCGATCGCGAACACAGCGCCGCATTCGATCACGCTCTACACCGCACCACACGCTAGATTCAACCGTCAACAAGCATCCCTACCCTCCGACACAAGCGCTGCCCACATTCCCTCACAATCGATGCAAATGCGTAAGTTGCGTGCAGGACGCTGCTGCCAGCGTGGTCGTGTGGTGTCTGGCTTGTGCTTAAACTTACCTGGCGCCGGGTTCAGGGTGATCAGCAATGCTCTGACCCCGGGTGGTGGCTCACCCTCGCACTCCGGTGGGTTGAAGCCCGCGACGGACCCTAATCGGGTTCGCTCAGGCGCGTAGTTTTTGCCAGTGGGGAGGCCTCACGGTCCTCCCCTTAAATTAAACAACACAAGACATTCACAAACAACTCACAGCAACAAGCAATACACAAACACGCATACATTCAGCACACCTCAAAACATCGCCACGCTACTCGATCAAACACATTTTACTCGCAATACTAGTCAAAACACCACGCGTATAAATAACAATTACAAATAACACAACTCAAACGCACGCATACACACACACACCATAAAACACATCCACATAAGCCACTTTTCAAAACACACCACGCATACACGTTACCAGGACCGATCGCGAACACAGCGCCGCATTCGATCACGCTCTACACCGCACCACACGCTAGATTCAACCGTCAACAAGCATACCTACCCTCCGACACAAGCGCTGCCCACATTCCCTCACAATCGATGCAAATGCGTAAGTTGCGTGCAGGACGCTGCTGCCAGAGTGGTCGTGTGGTGTCTGGCTTGTGCTTAAACTTACCTGGCGCCGGGTTCAGGGTGATCAGCAATGCTCTGACCCCGGGTGGAGGCTCACCCTCGCACTCCGGTGGGTTGAAGCCCGCGACGGACCCTAATCGGGTTCGCTCGGGCGCGTAGTTTTTGCCAGTGGGGAGGCCGCACGGTCCTCCCCTTAAATTAAACAACACAAGACATTCACAAACAACTCACAGCAACAAGCACTACACAAACACGCATACATTCAGCACACCTCAAAACATCGCCACGCTACTCGATCAAACACATTTTACGCGCAATACTAGTCAAAACACCACGCGTGTCAATTACAAATAACACAACTCAAACGCACGCATACACACACACACACACACACCATAAAACACATCCACATAAGACACTTTTCAAAACACACCACGCATACACGGTACCAGGACCGATCGCGAACACAGCGCCGCATTCGATCACGCTCTACACCGCACCACACGCTAGATTCAACCGTCAACAAGCATACCTACCCTCCGACACAAGCGCTGCCAACATTCCCTCACAATCGATGCAAATGCGTAAGTTGCGTGCAGGACGCTGCTGCCAGCGTGGTCGTGTGGTGTCTGGCTTGTGCTTAAACTTACCTGGCGCCGGGTTCAGGGTGATCAGCAATGCTCTGACCCCGGGTGGAGGCTCACCCGCGCACTCCGGTGGGTTGAAGCCCGCGACGGACCCTAATCGGGTTCGCTCGGGCGCGTAGTTTTTGCCAGTGGGGAGGCCTCACGGTCCTCCCCTTAAATTAAACAACACAAGACATTCACAAACAACTCACAGCAACAAGCAACAAGCACTACACAAACACGCATACATTCAGCACACCTCAAAACATCGCCACGCTACTCGATCAAACACATTTTACGCGCAATAATAGTCAAAACATCACGCGTGTAAATTACAAATAACACAACTCAAACGCACGCATACACACACACACACACAATAAAACACATCCACATAAGCCACTTTTCAAAACACACCACGCATACACGTTACCAGGACCGATCGCGAACACAGCGCCGCATTCGATCACGCTCTACACCGCACCACACGCTAGATTCAACCGTCAACAAGCATACATACCCTCCGACGCAAGCGCTGCCCACATTCCCTCACAATCGATGCAAATGCGTAAGTTGCGTGCAGGACGCTGCTGCCAGCGTGGTCGTGTGGTGTCTGGCTTGTGCTTAAACTTACCTGGCGCCGGGTTCAGGGTGATCAGCAATGCTCTGACCCCGGGTGGAGGCTCACCCTCGCACTCCGGTGGGTTGAAGCCTGCGACGGACCCTAATCGGGTTCGCTCGGGCGCGTAGTTTTTGCCAGTGGGGAGGCCTCACGGTCCTCCCCTTAAATTAAACAACACAAGACATTCACAAACAACGCACAGCAACAAGCACTACACAAACACGCATACATTCAGCACACCTCAAAACATCGCCACGCTACTCGATCAAACACATTTTACGCGCAATAATAGTCAAAACATCACGCGTGTAAATTACAAATAACACAACTCAAACGCACGCATACACACACACACACCATAAAACACATCCACATAAGCCACTTTTCAAAACACACCACGCATACACGTTACCAGGACAGATCGCGAACACAGCGCCGCATTCGATCACGCTCTACACCGCACAACACGCTAGATTCAACCGTCAACAAGCATACCTACCCTCCGACACAAGCGCTGCCCACATTCCCTCACAATCGATGCGAATGCGTAAGTTGCGTGCAGGACGCTGCTGCCAGCGTGGTCGTGTGGTGTCTGGCTTGTGCTTAAACTTACCTGGCGCCGGGTTCAGGGTGATCAGCAATGCTCTGACCCCGGGTGGAGGCTCACCCTCGCACTCCGGTGGGTTGAAGCCCGCGACGGACCCTAATCGGATTCGCTCGGGCGCGTAGTTTTTGCCAGTGGGGAGGCCTCACGGTCCTCCCCTTAAATTAAACAATACAAGACATTCGCAAACAACTCACAGCAACAAGCACTACACAAACACGCATACATTCAGCACACCTCAATACATCGCCACGCTACTCGATCAAACACATTTTACGCGCAATACTAGTCAAAACACCACGCGTGTCAATTACAAATAACACAACTCAAACGCACGCATACACACACACACACACCATAAGACACATCCACATAAGACACTTTTCAAAACACACCACGCATACACGTTACCAGGACCGATCGCGAACACAGCGCCGCATTCGATCACGCTCTACACCGCACCACACTCTAGATTCAACCGTCAACAAGCATACATACCCTCCGACACAAGCGCTGCCCACATTCCCTCACAATCGATGCAAATGCGTAAGTTGCGTGCAGGACGCTGCTGCCAGCGTGGTCGTGTGGTGTCTGGCTTGTGCTTAAACTTACCTGGCCCGGGTTCAGGGTGATCAGCAATGCTCTGACCCCGGGTGGAGGCTCACCCTCGCACTCCGGTGGGTTGAAGCCCGCGACGGACCCTAATCGGGTTCGCTCGGGCGCGTAGTTTTTGCCAGTGGGGAGGCCTCACGGTCCTCCCCTTAAATTAAACAACACAAGACATTCACCAACAACTCACAGCAACAAGCACTACACAAACCGAACCATACATTAAAGTCACACCTCAAAACATCGCACGCTACTCGGCAACACATTTTACGCGCAAGACAGTCAAACACCACGCGTGGTAAATTACAAATAACACAACTAAAACATCAAACGCAGCATACACACAACACACAAACCACATAAAACATCACATAATAAGCAAGCCCTTGATCAAAACAAAACACACCACGCATACACGTTACCAGGAACGATCGCGAACACAGCGCCGCATTCGATCACGCTCTACACCGCACCACACGCTAGATTCAACCGTCAACAAGCATACCTACCCTCCGACAAAAGCGCTGCCCACATTCCCTCACAATCGATGCAAATGCGTAAGTTGCGTGCAGGACGCTGCTGCCAGCGTGGTAGTGTGGTGTCTGGCTTGTGCTTAAACTTACCTGGCG
>JACCGJ010013931.1:0-11201 GCA_013407085.1 Atriophallophorus winterbourni | reverse complement strand
ATGGCAGCTACAGTCACCAGAGCAGCGCAAAAAGTAGCGAGTTGAAAGGTTTGGGCCAGTAAGTTCAGTAATTATAGACGGATCATATAAGCGCGTTTCCGATAAACAGCAAACATCAATTGATAGACTATCTAAGGTAAGAACCAATGCAGCATGCTAGCCTATTTGTCTCAGAGTTCTGACATTCATGGTTCCGATGTGAGCAGAGGTCCGTGGTTTCAGAAAGTGATCTGTAACTTTGCGAACAGAAAATGTTCCAACATGTTCAGCGCGGTCTTTTCTAAAGCTGGGATTGACAGACGGGGAGTTGTTAAGAGTGGATGGGTGAGAGGGAGGGTCAGAAACAGTTTGAAGAGTAGGGCCATCACTAGCTTGTTTTCGGTTACCCGCCCTGCTGTATGCAGCAGTTAAGGCGACCCTGTTTATCGTGCGTAGCGGCCGATGCACTATGGAGTTGGGTTTCGTAGTAATAGTCATGGTTGTATGCGGGCTGTGATACTGCCAGGTCGCCCATGCCTAGACAGGAGAACAATTAGGGTTCTCGACCAAAAGCCTTGGCTAAAAAGCCGACCCACAAGGCAGCGGGTAGGCTTGAGACGTCGTCTGACCTCATCCATTAAGCCTTCCTGGTATGGTGACTGAAGGTGCCTCGGAGAGCACCCACCCATCCTTAGGTCAATGGGGTCATAGAGGTCTACAAACCATCGCACCACGTTCAGGTCCAGTATCAGCTACTTATACCGTAATAAACTATTGAGTACCTTAATAAACTATTGATCGGCGTAGTCCAGTCATTGACGACCGCTATTCAGGCGAACAGTTTTCATTAAACTGGATTACTTTTCGAAAACAACCGACAAGCATTTGTCAAGTGGGTGTTTGAACGGATATTTCGTGATTGCAGAAAAAACTATTCCAGGAAGGGCCTTCCGTATGTCCACTATCTAGGTGGATAAGGTGCACTTCGTAGCAAGCCACCGAGTTAATCGCTTCTGAAGCTCCATACCGTAACATCTCGTTTCTTTGTGAGCGTAAATTACGTTGACAGCTCGTTACCATACTATATCAGTAAGATCTGTCTTGCCATCAGCAAATCATGACCCAGCGATACCGGAACGGAACAAGTCGAGTTTCATTCGACGCTCTTCATAGCTCGATGATTTTATTCTTAGAATCATCTTTGTACCACAACGTTGCACACACTCCAGCGCGCTGCACTCTCACGTAGTTAGTGGTTCAACAGATGGAAGTCCATACTCAAGGATGGGTCTGATGCACACGCCTGGGCAACCTGTCAGTATCGTAGCCCACGCGCAGTCTCTAACTGTTTGGCATCTTGCTTGCATCAAGCTTTAAAACATAACCGCCGTATAACACGTTTTACGTATAAGCTGTTATAACGGAAACCAGTTTGCATTCCCAACCTCCGCGGTGCCAGCATTTGTTTTCATGTCTTCCTCTAGGCTCTCACATTGCTTCAGCGTAGATGCCGAAGCACATGGTATGGTATGGTATAAAAGCACAAGCCTGATCCAGGCAAATTGCCGCACATTCAGAGACTGCACGTGGGCTAAGATACTCTCAGGTTGCCCAGGCATAGACAGATATAAGGAAGAAAAAATAACAAGAAATGGTAGTGAGACTCCAACCTGTTTCAGCATGCTGCTCACTACCTCTGGCCAATCAATTTAGCACGGTGTTAGCCGCACAGCACAAAGTACTGCACGATTGCACATCCGTGCCGAAGCCCATAATTTAAGGTCGTCTGCAAATAACAAATACTGCGATTGGATCACATCTGTTAAATCATTAACTAACGCCTTGAACAGAAAGGGACCGAGAACCGACTCTTGTGGTCACCAGAAGTCGCATCCACAGGCTCAGAAAAAGTGTTTTTCATACAAACACGATTCTTCCGCCCAAACAGAAATCCCACAATCCGTTCGAGCAGAGCACCGTCAATATTCACTACCTTCAGCTTTGCAATTAGATGACTGTCGTATTATTTTCCATACCTTTCGTTCTTTATAAACACACACGTATATTAAACATATTGTACTGCTTTACTCCATTAACAGTTCTCGTTACAGTCTATATGCCCAAATCTATAGTTGATTGAAGCCTTTCTATCAGGCGTTATCTCCTCATTCGTTTGGAAGTATCCTTCACTCTATCTCGTTACAATGACCATGGGGTACCCTTTGCTATAATCAATGAAAATTGCATCAACTAAACCACGTGCATCGATGAGCTGGCACAAGTGCTCATGTGCTGTTAAAAGATGCAAGACTCGATCTATGCTTAGTTAATCCATGCTGTTTCGCGTTTAAGCTGCTCAATTTTATCATAAAGGTTGACCACTTGTCGCAAGAAGACATAATTCGGTCTTTAGCGTCCCCATGGAGAACCAAAGTGCTGCCCGAAAAAATGCAAACCACACACATTGAATGGTTTCGGAAAGCAGTCAGACTAACAAGCAGTTTACTTATTTAGATGCGTACCCGTTGCTTCGTTTAGACAAAATGATTGAAGAGATCTCACTGTCTGAGATTTATAGTACTTTAATTCTTTTATCTACCAGCCATCATTTGAAAAACCTTATACTGGTTTCGAAGCTTGTGGTAGCCTTGTGGTGGTTCACGTTGCGTGAAACCGTCTGAGGCTATAGCTGCGTGATAAACAATATCAGTTTTGCTGCATCCCTTTCAGTTATACAATTTGTGTAACGTGTTTTTGAGCGCTCAGTTGCCTCTATGTTTGCTGGCAGCCAGAAAAGTAAAATCAAAAATAGTAAGATACAACGCTGGAAAATCGTGCTTTCTGAACACAACAATTATGCCATGTATGGAAACCATATTGCCAACACTAGATAATGTAACGTCTGTGTATCCATTTCGAACGTTATGACACTGACACCTACGAATACAGCATCTTATTCTTCCCCTTTCGAAGTACTCACTTTCGTGAACACGATCTCAATTCGTTACATCAACACAGCAGACATGATTTTTCTCCACCAAGATTTTCCATCTGCATCTTGCAAAAGGTTCAATGATTCTTACGAACATACATACAAGCAATCCCTTCGAATTTCTGCGACCTAAATTATTTCTTTCTATTCATCCGGTTGTGATACCGATAAGTTTTCAATTCTATAACGTTTTCTCTTCACTTTGAATCCCATTTAAACAGGGCTTCCCAACCAGAGGCGCGAGATGCTTTTCCAGTTTTTTTTAATATTTTGTAATAAGTATTACCATTTTATTTTGATTCATTGCCAATTTTGCACCTCATTCTGTATTCATGTAGTGTTAATTTCTCTTGTGTCTTTCTGTATGGGGTGAGAACATAAACATTTTATGACTCGGGCATTAAAATGGTTGGGAAACACTGCTCCAGCGAATATGACGGGGAACTTGCCCACTTTTGATATCTCAACTGTCCGAAAGCCACATAATACATCAATGACGCTGTCTAAACGCGAATGTGTGAAAGCACAAGCCTGATCCAGGCAAATTGCTGTACAGCTGTGAAGCCTTGTAATCCCGAAATTTCTCCTTGATGCTGTTTCGACACACTGCACATCATCACACCCTGCAGCTTGTTCACGAATTTCTTTTCTTATCCAGTAATAAACTATTGAAGAATTACGATGTACATGTCTTATCACTACGTTTTGCAATCTTACTCCATGGTCACACAGTAAAAATGTCGATTTTGCTATCCATATTCGGAGATCACTGGATCACTTTGTACCTATTTTTTCCGAATTTCAGCTGTGTTCAATTAAAACCATGCCGAAACGCAAGATGAAACGACAATTAGAGGCATCTGATGTATTGGGTGGCCGAGAAGTGCATAAAATCCGAAAGTTACTTCGTCAGAATATTGAAAGGTTTGTTTACTGCGGCTTTTTCTTAAGTACCACTAGTGAAGCTGAAATCCCAAAGCCTCCAGTTCGTGATGTGCACAGCAGTGCCGAATCTGATGCCTCGGAGGCAGAAAGTTTACCTCTGAATTTTGAGGAATCCGAAGTAGCTGCCAGTTTTTTCATTTTTTTTCGACAGCTCCCCGAAGAATATAAAGCTGATTGGAAGAAGTTTTTTGCATACTCCGATAACAATGATAATTTTATTTCGGAATTACAAAAGAATTTAACAGAAGCTCGCACCAAGGTTCGTTAAGTCTCTGTCAGCTTTTATTTTGCTGGGGATAGACTATTCTTTATCACCCGGCGACATTTTCAGTGCCATCATCCCATTCGTACTCATTTTATTTATAAAAAACACTTTGTGGTCGTCACATACATTTGCTATCCATCATAGCAGTTCACGCTGTACTCGAATGTCACTGCACGAATGTGCAGTACTGCAGTGCAGCTAACACCGTGCCAAATTTATTTGCCACCGCCACTGAATTGCATGCGGAAACAAGCTGGAGCTCCGTTGTCCTTTTTATTTTTCAATACCCATCCAGGCCTGAGCAACCTAACAGTATATAATCCCACATGTAGTCTCTGCCTGGATCAAGCTTATAAATTCATACATCATATATACTGTAACTGTAATGGATAATGTAAGCGCGTAACCTGGAATCGCTTTGTGATTATGTCTATGAACACCGTGGTTCTTAGTAAGAACCCCATTTAACAGTGGCTTTCACGCAGGATTGTGTTTACAACGTCACCACTGTTTCAATAGATTGAATCTAATCCTATCGTCTCAACCTGATGAGGGCAAACAGTCAGATAGTGTTTGTGGTGTGTAAATAAGAGGGGATTTGAACGCAACGCTAAATAGCTCATGTAACTATTATGAAGGTGGTTTGGGGAACTTGATTGTCTCTCAGCTTAACTGTGGTCTGTCAGATTTCGCAACACTGCCTGAACCGAGGCTTGTGATTTTCTACGTACAGCGTGCCATTTATGTTTTATCCTTGACTTCCTCATCAAGAAAACACATCATTGCATCATTAGCACTTATCAGTTGCACAGTCACAACGTAATTGCGTTTGGAAAATTATGGACGAGGAGAGGGGGCTAAAGAAGCTACATTGGTTCACAGTGATAAAGCGCATAGAGTATAGATTGAGGTGCATTCACTTCCGATACGTGCCTATAATAGTTTAGTAGTGCGAATAAGTAAACCGACATCAGTAACACGCCCTGATTAAATTTCTTGTTGAATATGAGCTCTCCATGTCTGTTCGCTACTTATTTCAATATCAACTATGGGATTCAAAAGCGGTTGTTCAACCTGCCAATTATTTATCACCCATGCTAATCAAAATAATTTTTTCAAGACTTTCCCCATAATGCTCCGTGTTGATCCCTTTCAAGATGTGATATGTAGATTAACTATTCATCTTTTTTGCCAGTGCTAGTGCACGATGGTCCCTGTTTGCTGATTGTGCTTTTCATATTCGTGAATGTTCGCCTAAAACCCAGTGATTTGCTCTGCCCTATCGTTTCCTAAGTACTTGCATTATCCGACAGTATGGAAAGATCCAATCACTGAGTCAATGGCCACGTGGCGTTTCACTTCCTTGAATCATGCCATTCAAGCAGGTTTTCTAAATTTCATTCTAAATTTGAACGACTAGGGAATCTTGCCTATGCCAACCGACATTCAGTTCAGAGTTATCTGAAAGTTGGGTTTAACGCAGCATCCAACATTCACGATCTAAACATAATTATCGTGTTATACGTTTTATCGTTGATTTGTAAACATACATGTGTCTTTTCTCTTCATTGACTAAGAATAATATTCTCGGGTACTAACACGAGTGGCATGATGCTAAGATAGACACGTATTGAGTGGTTTTTCTTTTGGTCAGGAGGAAATTTATGATTGATTATTTTCGTTCATTTACTTTTGCTGGATACCAACTTGTGCAAAATATTAAATAAATCCCGGTTCCGAATATACATTTATTTTTCCCAGATATCTGAAGAACTCTCTCAGTGCACTGGCAGTCTCCCTGGAGATCTGGCGGACTTCAAAGGCGTGGATCAGCTAGAAGACCTTCCAGAAGAAATGGTCAGCCACATCCGGCTTTTGTCGGATGTTCTCAGACATTATCGTAGTGGACCGTTGCCCAAAACCGTGAAAATGCTTCCTCATTTGCCGGGCTGGGAAGGCTTGTTAGAATTTTTAAAACCTATGGAATGGACTGTCCACGTATACCCCAAAGTAACCAAAGTATTCGCTTCCAAAGGTCACGAGCCGGCACTTTAGTGAGTCGTTTCGAAATTTCTAAACACAATATTTAACACTGATTTCCTCTAGACCTCAACAACCCTAATAGCTAAAGCATCTCTAAACGATTTCATGAATGGCAGTACCATCATTAAGGACCTACTGTATCGGTTGACCTTCTTGCTCGAAAGCATCATTCAATGGCTGCAGAACATGGCTTCGTATAGCTTTATGTCTTCTACTAAATTGTTTCTCGTATACTTTTCACATAATATTTTCCAACGTCGTCTTGGCTGGTTGGTTAAATCTATTTTTTACGTCGCATCTTTTCCATCAATTGACACGCACCATGCTTGCAGCATGTTGCTTCAGTGCACGGTGGTATATAAAGACCTTCAGGGGATCTACGGCCGACTGCATATTCGCATGCCAATCGGTAACGATTCCTCTAACATTGATAATGCATTGTGTGGTACTTGTTTTTTAAACCGTGCTGTTACATTGCAAGAGTAAGTTGACGCAATGCAGATGCCGAAAAACCTATTCCGTAGCTCAGCATCGTGTTCAGTATCGGTCTTGTTCTAGGCATTTTTTTAAAATATTTGAATTATTTTGTATAAAGTCAAGGGGAGTAGCTACAATGCGTGGCACTAAAAACCGTAAAAACGCTGTCTTGCAGCTCTACTCGTGCACATCACCAGTTTCAACGCGTGCGTGTGTGATTCGAAGTGTGGATACTGTGACTGAGCGGTCCGTTGTCTGGCTTAATGATCGCGATTTCCCACACTTGCCACCACCATGTACCAATTAACTGCAGAGCAAGTGGTTTATCTGATCTCACGATGTCCGCTGGCTTTCCAGTTTTTTATTATTATTTCCGTTGCCTGCGTAGGATAGCTCTCATTCGATCGCAGCATTGTGCTGGTTTTAGGACCAAGAGGCCACCGACTAAGATAAATTCTGATGCTTGCTCGTTTACGATAATTGGAACATGTTTTAAGAATGACTCCTCACGGTTTACCATACCGCGCCTTATTCGCACACAGCCTGGGAGAAGCGACCGGATGGCCAGTCGGTGACATGGCGCACTGGAATGAAGAGACTGTAACCTATTGCGCTAAGTTCAATGGGACGTACTTGTTTGCTTGGGTATGGTACGGTATGAAAGCACAAGCCTGATCCAGGCAAAGTGCCGCACAGTTAGTGACTGCAAGTGGGTGATATTACTGTCATTTTCCCCAGGCTTAGACAGAAATAAAGAATAAAGATGGTAGTGAGACTCCAGCGTGTTTCAGCACGCAGCTCACTACCCGCGGTCAATAAAGTTAGCGACTGGGTGGGGTCCACAATACCTACCTAATCGTTGGATGGAGACCTTACATCATTTGGTTGTAAACCGAAGTCATTGGCGTCAGTGCATTTTATTGTGTCATAATTTTGTATTAAAGTAAAACAAGTTGTTTTTTTGCATTTGTATATTTAGCTTATCTGCTTTGGTTTTTTACGTGTTTGCTGATCTAGTTTTCCTGCTTCATATTGCTTGGCACTTTGTCTGACTCCAGACTTGTGCTCCATGATGATGCACTATCTGAATACACACAGCTCTTTGGCGTTGTAAATGTCTCCGCAATGTCACAGATTGCGGTTGTTATGTGTGTGTGCTTGTTTGTCCCCAATCAATTTTGTTCGACGAGACACTCATGCGGATCTTCCACCTCTACATTAATCGGTTTTTCTGTACCGATTCAGTTTCTATGAGAACTGTCTGCTGCCAAGAGTCAAACTGGATATCGAGGAAAATCGACGTCTTTCAGTTCAGTTGTTCGAAGCTTTGATCACCTCCATGTTTCGCCCAGAAGAATTTGTTTCCGCGGTGTTCTTGCCCTGGGTACAGGTCAGTTGATCACTGCGTTTCAACCAATTTTGCTCTTATGCCCCATCGTTATCTTCCTCGTAATCAATTTCAAGTGCGTGGTTGGGTTCCGATTAAAGTTTCAAATACACGTTCTTGGAATGGCTTATTTTGTATGAGTACAATTCGGTTGTTTACTATTTACTTTTACTTTTGTGCGACTATCTCCTCCTGGAGGATGAGTCGGCTTCAATGAAGATTCTTCGAAATTTAGGTACAAAGCGGCGTCCCCATCACCGCTCGTCGTTTGTTCGAGTCAGCTTCTCTAGCCTTTGCACACAAAGTGAAACCGCAAGGCAGCAGATAGTTGCCAGGAAATTAGGTGTGTTTACACCAACCAACCGTCTGCCAGATTCTGTTTAGATTTTTCCGCGGGGTTTTCTTCCCGAAGCCGCATTCCCGCGATGTCGGGACCGCAAGGCAGGCGGAGGGTTTTAAAAATCAGGGTTTTCCTGTCCTAGATGAAAGTCCTCCCAGGATAATGAGGTTCATCTGCCCGAGAGAGAAAACTGGCTTAGGCGCCAGTCACTCTCCAATCGCCCTTCCCTGTTGGGTTAGAAAGCTAGAAGCAGTCCGCCAGGATCGGGAGCCACTTGTTGTAGGCCAGAAGCTGTTGGACTGGTTGTCAGAGACATTTGAGACGCATGCCTATGGGAGCATTTTACTATAACAGTGGGAGCTTATCCCCACTGCCACTCCCGGATTGACAACCCTTTGGAAAACGATGACTGCTGCCACTGAGAAACTATCACGATTTGTCTAGATAGTGTAGTACAATCGAGGTTCCCAACACCATTATTCTTTTATCCGAACACACATTGCTTTCTGACTCACCCAAATGCATCACGCTGGTTACTGAAGGCGGGACTACCGTCCATCTTTATTCTCTGTTTCTCATATCTGTTTAGGCCTGGCCAACCCGACAGTAATATCACCCACGTGCAGTCTCTGACTGTGCGACACTTTGCCTGGATCAGGCTTGTGCTTTCATACCATGCCATATAGCGTCCAGCTGTTTTTCAAGATATTCTCCTGTAGCTTCAACGACAGTTGTGTGCATTTGTGTTTATGAAATCACAAGCCTGGTCAAGGCAATGCTCCACAATCATACACTGCAGATGTCCTTAGATACTGTGTGGTTACCCAGGTCTAGACACATGTGAGAAATGAAAATAGAAATGGCAGTAAGACTTGAGCCTGTTTTTGGCAACAGTTCACTGTCGGGTCAATTCATTCAGTTTAGCACGGTGTTAGTAGCGCAGCACAAAAGTACTGCGCGATTTCACATCAGAGTTCCCTTCTTGATTTTTGCTTACTTTGCTGGCTGGTGTCTTACCTGTCGTTAGTAAATTGGTTTCAATCTATCAAACTAACTTTTCCCATCTCCTGCTTCTAGAAGCAGTTTCACGAACCACGTAATGTCTTGTGTTTATCTCTGATTTCATTAATTAGAAGCAGCTTAGATGGCATGCTTTTACACATTTGGTATGGCTCAATGTGCATATTTTACCCCTTGCACCAAGTCTGTCACGACAGGATTTGATCTCGTTCCTCTGTCTTGAAAATTAGACGCGGCCGTGGCTGCTACCTCGTCGTCTTGCTGATGTCTCCACGTGAACTTGTTATCCTTCAGTGCGTCAATGGTTTTTTCTAAATCTTCTGCGTCTCAGGATACTAGTTTTTGCATTCATTTATCAAAGCAAGAATTACCAAAGAAATGCCCAAACGGCGTCTGCCAATCATTTTCTAGTTACTTGCCCTCTTTTTGTCCACAGTATTTTGCCTCTTCACTCTGCGTGTAGACTATAGCATGCTTCACAACATAATTTCACGCTCTGTCAATGCTAAACATGCTCTGCAAGCCTTGTGCTAATCGTTTCTTCGAAATCATCCATCCCCACAGTCTGATATGAGCAAAACCGAGGGCGTCATTCTCTCACACTTGATGAAGAAAGCCACCTTGAAAGCGCGGTTCGCTTCGGTTGCTTTGGCGTTGATTCTCGAGGAAGACTTCAGTATACCCCGATCGATGGTCATGGAGTCAATACTGTCCAAACGATATCACATGCCAGAAACTGCCCTGACCAGGATTAAAGAATACTTTTTCGGGTGAGTTTATCGTCTCGCGTTCAATATTAACCTGTACATAGTTGTTTGATAAGCACGCGGGAGTCTCACTAATATTACTGTCATTTCCAGCTCTGGTTTACGATTTCATACATACATACGTACATAGACACACATATGCATATACGTGCATGCATACATACAAAAACTCCACCTAATAGTTGGCCGGAAACCTTACGAGATATGGCTGCAAACCGGAATCAGTGGCGGCAGTGTATTTTATTATGTGTGTCGTAGTTTTTATTTAATTTGATATTATTTTATAAAACAGCCAAAACTAAACAAAAACTCACAAAATTGCATGCATTGAAACTGCAAAACAGGCTACTTTTGCGCATTTGCTTTTGCATATCCCACTTGCCTGCTTTCCCTTTTTTCACGCGCTTGCTTATCTGCTTTTCCTGCTTCATATTGCTTGGCACTTTGTCTGGCTCCGGACTTGTGCTTCATGATGATGATGATACATACACACACAAACATACAACCATACGTACGTACGTACATATATACATACATACCGGCGGAGTGATCTGCGTTCAACACCCAATTGCTGCATCTGCTCTTGTCCAGCTTGTGCATTATACAATGTCTGCAATGTCAGCAGTCAAGATCAAGTTCTTCCCAATACGAAGGTCAATACCAAGAGATTTCCTATCTCTTTTGCAAGTATGGTCTGTCTGTCCTGACTTCAACTCAGCGTAGAGTAGATCTTTTGTAATACGACCATTTCCCATTCCGTACACGTGACCCAATAAGTGTAAGCGGCGCTGTCTTAACCATCCACGATATGCTCAAGATACGTTTCATTTCATTCAGTCCTCTCCGTGCCGGGTGGCACATGAGGCGAAGACAACTTCACGCCAGTGGTTCCGGTCTGTCGCTGCTTCCGTTGCCGTCTGCACCGTGAATCCTTGTGCATGTAGTTCGCGTTCCAACGTTCTGCGCCCAGTTTCCTTGGGCCGTCC
>JACCGJ010013929.1:0-10002 GCA_013407085.1 Atriophallophorus winterbourni | reverse complement strand
AATCTTGAATCTTGAATCTTGAACTCGAATGACCTTGAGCGGTCACGTGATATTGTTCAATATCTCGTGAATTGCGTATTGAACAAAGTTAAACTTGTATGCCACTGTTATATAGGGTTCTTACAAAGAACCACGATGTTCAAATACAGAATCACAATGTGATTGCTGGCCAAGCGCTCGAAGCGCATGTAAAAGACCAGTGTATTGTGGTGCTCACATTCCCATCCCTTACACACCACTACCGGTTTCTACCGGCAAACAGCGTTTTTAACGTTTCAGTCATGATTGGCTAAACTGTCGGTACTTGAGCTGGCTTCTGCATAAGAAGTTCAAATGTGTTTGAACAAATATCAGGTTTTAATCGCCTTTAACATGGATATTTTTCCGGTCAGTTTGGAGACATCCTCAACTAGCATTACGGCAAGATGCTCTGTCGGCTAGAGACATCCAAGACATGGAATAACCGCTTTCGATAGAAGTTAATCAGCTAGCTCAGCTATATTATTAAACCACATTAGCCAAGTGATTTGTCGTGGATTTTCAATGCTCACATGGCGTACACAAAATAGTAATCTTAATAATATTATGATTACCATTTATTTCTGAATCAGATATCAAGCGTCATTTTTACCTCCGGTCCACCCGCGTATCGTGGGGTAAGCTTGAGTTTATCGACTTCCAACGTGGATAAAAATGGCCCATTTGATTTAAATGTGTCCGTCCAAACTGGATCTGAGATCTGGCACGTTGAATCTGCCAAGTCGATTTTGCCAGACACGTGGACGAATATTGCGTTACAGTGGCATGGACAAATGGCAGGGAAATATGGCTCACTCCAATTGTTTATCGACGGGCTTCCATCACATTCGTCCACTGTGCCTGCGGCGAAGTTGAGCTCTCCAACACCAGCAGCCCCTTCCAAGCAAATCTTATTCGGGCGGCTAAATGAAAAAGATTCGATGAGTATCAATGGAAAAGTGCATCATTTTTGTGAGTATCATCATCATATTCTGCTTAGCTTCATGACTGAAATATGATTCCCGTTTGTACGAGAATGCTTCTTTTTCAGCTTTTTGGGACGCAAACATCGCCAGCTGTGACAAGCCACGTCAGTCTAAGAAGCTTTTGACTGGAGCTTGTTCAACGGACGACCGAATAGGAGATAGCCAGACCTGCACGGTTCTGGGTGAATGTCGCCTGGCATTTGGCGTTGTATGCTTGGATGATACGATTGTGAGTTTTCGGTTCAATATACAGCGTTGAGCTGAGCTGAGCTGGTATTGTAGCTTGATGACGAAACGTCCTACTGCTACAATGCCAGCTCAACGAACACAGAAAGCACAACATCCAGTCACTGAGCTACAAGTATTCGCTTCAATACAGTGTTGTGTCTTATGTTTGCTCCAGTTTCTACTATTTGTGGGAATACTATAATGATATGATTTATATACGATTTGTAATGTGAAACTGTTAACATTTATTAAGATTGATGTTTATAACGATGCTGTGAATGGTATCATGATATTCTAGCCAAAATCACTAAGAAACGTGCAAAGACATATTCTCGGTGCCTTTTATAGTGTACACCTTATTGTTCCTCAAATTATATATGTCTTAGTTCCTCATTGGACCATTTAACCGAAGTTTGCCATGATCAATCCATATTCTAGAACAATCATAGATTGCGAATTGCTTTGACAAAGAAAGCAGTGGTCACCCTGGGGTGCTTTTAAAAATCTAATCCCGATAATCGATACTAGTGTGATTATCGTTATGTTGTTGGCCTTCTTGGGTTGATGGCGACCATTAATTTACATCATAATTGTAGGAAAATATCATACTCTAAACTGTAATGTCACCTGGAAGAGATATTGTATTTTGTGTATTTGATATACGATAGAATGATATAGACATAGGGTCAGATACATAATAAACTACATTGACACCATTGAATTTGGTTTGCAGTTATCTAGCGTAAGATTTTGACCAACTATCCGGTAGATCTTTCGTACCTCACACCAAAGTAAACAACCGTTTTGCTGGGCGAGTTTCTTCATCCCAGGTTGCCATGTCATGAACTGGCCACGCGGTCGTTTCCCGCACTCTCTCTCTAAGGCGCGGCATGGTTGGTGATGATAAGGAATTCTTAAAACGTGCCCGAAACATCACACATGAGCTCGCATGATGATTTCCTCCAGTCAGGGCATCTTGGTCCCAACACCCGTTTGCAGACAACCTAGCAACGCGTTGCTGTCAATCAAGCTATGATTACTGCCACGCTATGCTTTACTCTAATACGGCAATCTGGACATATTGATATCTTACGCCCAAAGCACAAAAATAAACAAAAATATCAGGAAACTAATCAATGTTCGAATTCCAGGGACCATTTTAAGGCCTATTTGCAGTGATGGTGGATAGATTATTGTAAAGCAGGTTCATTACAAATAATAAGAAGAAGAATTAGCAGATTCTTTCAAATTAAGGCTTCCTTCAAACGGTGAAATTTTGTGCACAATCAGTTAGAGCACGTAAAGGGCATTACGCCAACCATTTGTGTTTGACCTTATCGACAAGCAGATTATGGTACACGTTTGAATCTGAAGTCACGTGAGTTCGGTTGATCGATTTGTCTAACGGCGTGCACCCATTCGATACATGTGAACGCGGTCAAGGTCATGACGTGACACGGACACAAGTGTGTGCATAACTAACGTGGTTGAAATTGAACATTTTTATGAAAAATAAAATGAATTTACGAAGCATGAGATGAATATTGGTTAACTTACGTTCGCATCATAGTGTTCTGTGTTCTGACTATCATCATTGAGCGAGCGAATCTGTGTGCGAAACTTTGCATGCAATTTTCTTTCCATTGTTGTTAGCCCCCTTCCGTCGATGTCAACCATGGATGTACATCACAAACGCATGCATTTTCATGTTCTACAGCTTTTTGAATGACTAAACAGTCCGAATCAGGAGAAACAATCTCTCCGGCAGCGCTTGCAACTGTAGTCAGAACTCGGATGTAGGGCGTCAGATGCACGCCGGTGGCGTGATCTGCGTTCAGCATTTAAGAGCTGTATCTGCTCCTCCCCAGCTTGCAGACGACGCTTTACACAATGACTCCAATGTGAGCGGTCAAGAGCAAGTTCTTCCCAACTCGCGGGGTCAATGCCAAGAGCTTTCATATCGCTTTTGCAACGTTGATACTTTACCCAATCTAAAGCGACTGTGTGGTTAACGGATTCGTTGTAATGGGTTTCAAACATTATTCTTTCCAACACAGCATTTCCCAAAGCCTAACCTAATTGACGTATTCAGTGTCTACTACAAAAATCGAATGGATGCGCAGCATAAACTTTGATAAATCGAAATGTTATAGTCGGCCTACTTCAACCGATCTCTGGTGTATCGATCAAATCGCCAATTAAGGTTGCATTTGCCTCCGGAGTAACCATTCTTCAGTGTTGAAGATGATGTAAAACGCTGGGCCAATTGACACCACTCGTCTGATATCTGTTTGACGTTGGTTCAAAGGTTGGTAAAAACAATCGCTTTTGGTCATCTGTGGAGTCAGAGAGGTATGTAAAGGCGAATTGAATGTTCGTAAAGGTGAAGTCCATAAAACAACAATTTACGCGGTCTTGTAGTACGGATGTGAAACCGGAGCATTGAGCACAGCAGAATTAGGACGTTTGTATTTTTCGGTGTCTACACATCATCGATGAAGTTAGCTGGCATTATCGGATACGAAACGCAACTATCCGTGATGGACTACTTGATAGTGTTGTAAGTAGAGTGGGAATAGAAAATCAAGTTTACCACTTCTAACTTGAAATGGCTCAACTGAAGCAGACGGATGAGTTGAAAACTGAAACTGGCTTTCTTTGGAGCGACTCATTGCCATGATTAGGGTCTGCGCCAGCAGAAATACTAAATGGTCTTTTGATCTTAGTGTTATTGCACATGATGTTTGAGTGGCGGTCTTGCAGTAAGCATCTTATTGGGGTGTATGTTGTCAAGTGAAGTGCTGAGGAAAATGGTGCGTGAAAGTGAATGCCCCAAGTGATCTGTGGCGCAGATGTGACTCTACTCGTTTACAATACGTGAATAACTGTGTCTTTGATTAGACGTGTACACTCCTAATCACAGTACGTCTGTGATTAATCTTCCACTGTCATAGTTGTATAAAATTGAGCACTCGGTACCTGTCACTGTCGTTATGCTGTCTACGATAATGTTGCAGACTGCTTATCGCAACATTCTGTGTAGTTAACATATTTTGAGAACGCTTATTCCCAAAGCTCTTCATAGATGCTTTATTAGTAAAGAACACGTTAAAATTTATGACCGGGGTGGTAAAACCATGACTCACTACTAGACCAACTTTGCTGTTTCTCACTTCTCACTTCTAATGACATTGCCATATTTATTCCATGTGAAGACGTATTTCTCTTTTTTCTTCTTCTCACAGTCGAATCTCCAAAACATGGCCAGTCAAGCTGAACGATTTAATAACCCCCGTGATTTTACGAGCTTGTTGCAATTGTCGCTTCGAGTGATACGCAACATTTCCTCGAAAAGTGTTATGTATGACGGTAGCGAAAAAATCATTCAGGCGGTGGTGACTTTGCTACAGAGATGGCCAATTGCTGTACGACAAGCATGCGTTTCGTCAACTAGTCTAATCTGTGCCGAAACTAAACAGGAACTTGACCTCGCGGTCGGTACACTAATGGAAGTGGGCGCAGTGCTCAGTCAACCACAATGGCACGCTGCTTGGAAGAGTCTGTTGGAGCTGAATAAAGTCTCCGAGGCGGTGCTCGCAGATGCAATGTCAAATGCTATTCAAGCCTTGTCTATGACCATCGATGTGAAATCCAAGTGTATGGAGAAGGTTGAATTCAAGTCGGATGTTGGCAAAGCCAACGCGATTGCGGATAAATGTGGTGAAGGCGAAATGCAGTTGACCAGCCAAAGTATTTTGAGCAATGGGGATATCGGTACGGCTGCATTTACTATCCATCTAAACAAGACAGCCCAAAAATCGAAGAATCTCTTTTATCTCACTGCTATAGGTTTGCCTGCCACGCAGGGTTCGGAAGATCTAGTCGCAGGAGCCTTGAAACCCGAAAAGTTTACATCAAATGCACTTCGAGGTGATTTGCTCACGCAATCGGATTACACCAATCCGAAAAGTGTTCGAGCACTAAATAGTCCATCTTCTGTTTTACGAATAAACAGTCCGGTGTTCATGCTTGATACAAGCCAAAATCTTCAATCAAGTGGAGCGAAGATACTAGTGGATTTCTGGATTCAATTATCGCGATGGAACGAATATCATGATGAATATTTCTACCGTACGACTGGCCGAAAACGTTGGGCATCCATAGAAGCAATGCGATCCCGGGACACAGGTGAAATGACCGATCTAGCTCTGACATATGCTGTTAGGTGCGTTCACTGGAATATTGACCGCAATTCCGCGTCGTACAGATTCTGGGACGACAGCGGCTGTCAAGTGATCGGTGCGAACCTCAGCCATGTACACTGTTTGTGTGAGCACAATAGCATTTTCGCCATCGGCATGGAACCAGAGAATGCTCCAGGAAGAAAAAAATCCACGTGGATTGTGTGGGGAATTCATGATGAACACACCCACTTGTTAACGATTAATTTGATTTTGCTGGTAGCCAATGGTTTGTCAGTCCTGTTCGCCCTGATTCTTTCAATCACGTTAATTGTCTATTTGGTACGCGCCGTTTGCCCCAGTGTCTACATTTTACACACAATCACGTGTATCACCTTCTTGGTGTTGCATTTAAGTTTGTTTCTAACACCGTGGTTTGATCACTCTGCTACGGGCTGTCGAGTTCTCGGTCTAGTGTTGAACATCTCGGGAGTTTTCAATACCAGCTGGCTATTTTGTGAAGCCATTGCATTGTTCCGTGGTTTTGTAATGGGAGATTTCAAGTCAAATCGCATCTGGAACTGGTTACTTGGGTTGCTTGTACCCTCGGTTACGGTTGTGTTGCCCACTGCCTTGTCTCGAATACAAAATTACGGAGACGATTTGCTATGTCTACCGGGACATGAGTCGTACGTGTTTTGGATCATGTTTGGAACAATGTTCGCCAATTTGATTTGTGCTCACGTTGTGTGCTTGATTGTGGGGTGCAACATCGAAACGCCGGCCTTCATGAAAGCCAACTTGATTGAAAAGTTACTGTAAGTTTGCACCATTGGTTTTATTGATTTTTGATGGACAACGGATCCATGGTGTTAAATATGCCGCAATAACTCGGAAAAGACTGAACATGTTCGTTTTGGTTCATGCTTTTTCTTTGTTTTTTGATCCCAGTAGTAGTAGGGGTAGTAGTAGCAGCAGTAGTAGTAGTAGTAGTAATAGTAGTAGTAGTAGCAGTAGTAGTAGTCGTAGTTGTAGCAGTAGTAGTAGTAATAGTAGTAGTAGTAGTATTAGTAGTAGCAGTAGTAGTAGTAGTAGTAGCAGTAGTAGTAGCAGTAGTAGTAGTTGTAGCAGTAGTAGTAGTAGTAGTAGTTATAGCAGTAGTAGTAGTAGTAGTAATAGTAGTAGTAGTAGCAGCCGCAGTAGTAGTAGCAGTAGTAGTAGTTGTAGCAGTAGTAGTAGTAGTAGCAGTAGCAGCAGTAGTAGTAATAGTAGTAGTAGTAGTAATAATACTAGTAGTAGTAGTACCCGTATGTGTTTACAAATGAATGATGAATAATAATACTTGTGAATTTGACACGCTTGCCCGAGATTCCGAATGCATATTAGAATAAGGTTTCTTTGTGATTCGTGTGATGACATTTTTAGCCAAAGTACGAAACCGGGCCAAGCTCGCGTGTCACTTGTGCAGCCAAATGCGAGTATATAAGGAAATGTATGAAAGACAGTCTAAAGTGTACACCTAATTTTAGCCTATAGAATAATGCATACGTCGTCCCAACTACTCAGACACCTCTTTAGAATTGGCTCCAGTCACCGGGTAGGCAGTCATGAACTTATTATTCAGAACTGTACTCAGGTATTCAACAATTAAGATTTATATTCGAATATATATATATATATAATATATATATATATATATATATATATATATATATATCTCATCATCTATATAGATATATATATTAATATACTAGATATATATAATATCTATATATATATATATATATATATATTATATATATCTATATATATATATATATATATATATATATATATAGATAATATATATATATTACATATATATATATATTATATTCTATATAATATATATATATATATATGTCGGACCTCATGGTTGTGATTGATTGATTGAAAGCACAAGCTTGATCCAGGCAAAGTGCCGTGCAGTCACAGACTACACGTGGGCTAAGATACTGTCAGGTTGCCCAGGTCTAGACATATTTGAGAGAGAAAATAAAATAGAAATAGCAGTAAGACTCCAGCGTGTTTCGGGATGCAGCTTGTTAATAGTTGGAGGCAACATCAGCGGTAGCTCACATGTAGTCGTCAAGTTTCGATTTAAATATAGCTAAAGTGTTTGATTTTACCGAATTAGCAAGTAGAGAATTTCAAACAAAGCACACACGCACCAAATAAAAATACCTGCAGCACTTCCGTTTGGAGTGTGGTATTTTTAAACTGCAACCATGACCACGGCTGTTGCTGGAAGTTCGAAGGTGGAATAATATGTCCAGGGGGTAGGAAAAAGTAATGAAGACTTTGTATGCAAGGATAAGATCGCCTCGCATTCTTCTTTGTGCGAGCATCCTCAGATCCATTCGACTGAGTAGCACGATGTATGGCGTATTTTCAAATTCATTGACAAGTTCAGAAGCTCTATGATATAAGCCGTGCACAAGCAAAATATCTTTCTATAGCCGTGGTGACCAGGCTTGGGCAGCATAGCCTAAAATCAGGTGTATATATGTGCTCATCATGAGAGGAAAACAACCCGGGGGAAAACGTCCGAACTGTTACTAAGTCCGTGTGTTTTCCGAAATTGTCTTAACTGAGTGAACCGAATTTGGAAAAAAATGAGAGGGCCTTTATGCTGATTGACCCTGTGTTGGCCCCATTTAATGGAAACCAGAAGTGTGCTTCCGTCATACGCAGTACTTGAAAAACAACATGTCCACATATACATTTCCCATCAACGTTTCCCCCATCCCATTTCCTACTTCGAAATATTTTCACTCCACATTCAAGCCGCCTGGATCGAAATATTAAAGTAGGATTTCTCCAAATGTTATACATGTATTCCATGGTACTGTACAGCTGTTGGATTTTCCACCATAAATCTTGAAACCTGAATCTTGTTAACCAATGTACACTAGACGATTTTGCACGTGTTCTAAGTTAGACCATCGGATGTTGATACAGTCATTTCCCGTAAGAAAGACGCTATACTCCAATCTTTATTCAAGGACGCGTGTACTCATCTGCCTCAGTACAAAAAATGCAGGTCGGAGCAGCTGCATTATCAGCTTTATGTTGCTTTTGACAGAGATCGGACCAAGCGCTTTGGATATTTTCTCATCTACTCGTCTGTCGCGTGGATCATGTTGGTCATTTCAACGATATTGGCATTCCCGTATCTGCCGTACGTGGCGTATGCTTTTGTGTCACTAGAGGTAAGCGCTACTTAATCATGTTCCCCGATTTGACTAAAACCATTGGCCTGACTATCATGTATCCACAACGCATTCATGTAAAATTGGTACCAATATTATTTGCACCACGTACAAATTTGTGCGAAGGAAAGTGGAGACCAGCACTGGCCGTTTGACACACAGCAGGCTAAAGCAATGAAGTAAAAATCCGCTTATCATTGATCAATTGTAAGATTCGCAAGCTATGGTAAAAGCCAGTTCAATCCACCAGATAGAAGTACAACTCAATTCCACAATAATGCCACTCCATTGATTATTGCACAATATTTTCAGATTTTAAAATTCATCTACATGGAATCAGTAACCAATTAATGTACCTAAAAGTAGACCAACTGCCTTCAAGGTCACATCTTTGTCTACGTCCGAATTGACTGTCAACATCTCCTGTCATGACTTTGACTGAATTCCACCTTGTGACTCAAAGCACACAAACGTTTTTCCTGAATTCTGGTTTCTTTATGAGATTCCAACTTGGCTGTTAACGTATATAATGCCCTGATACATACTAACTATAGATCCTGTTTTTTGTGTGTTTCCGAAGGGAGCGATATTCTGCCTCAGTCTCGGGACCAGTGACCTGGATTTGATGAAACTCTACATTAAAAAGTTCAAAGAACACAACGCTATGGTGCAGAGCGCCCGTATGGAAGAAGAGCCACTCGAAGATTCATCCATGCACGAAGGGAACGGATCCACCAAGCCGGTCTCGTATGATTGGAGTGACACCTATAAACGGGGATCTCGTCTGTCCAAATGAGCCACAATCGTTTGGGGTTAGACAACGATACATTCATCTCATCGACTTAAAACGAAATGCGCCATCTACAAACATTGCACAATTCAAGTTTCGGTGTTATGACATTCGTTAAATTTAATCATCAAAAAAATGAACCCACAGCATTTTTTCTGAAGAATAGAAAATGGTGGTTAGCGCTAAACCTAAAAAATTCAGTCACAAATTATCACGACAGTGCCTAGAAAAGCTTCTTTTAAAGTTGGGATCTATTTCCGTCATAGCCGGCAGCACGAACCTAAACAACGGTTAGCAAGCGTACGCGTCGATTCAACAATAGAAGTAGTTCATTTTATCGTAGGTGCGACGGGTGATTAAATAGCACACGGAAAGATTAAGGTAAATGGTTATATCCAACACTGCTTCAACATACAGAAGACTATGGCAAACGTGTGTGGAAGCACATATGGTGTTGTTGGCATCCTTCGGTCGATATCGACCGTGGATGTACATCACAATCGCGTGAATGTTCAAGTTTTGCAGCTTTTGGAATGACTAAACAGTCC
>JACCGJ010013924.1:0-17233 GCA_013407085.1 Atriophallophorus winterbourni | reverse complement strand
ATGTTCAAGATACGACGGATGCCTCGCAAATGGATATTATTCGGCTTCCTTTCGTGTCTTGCGTGAGTGGGTTAAGTTTCACTGTCGTACAATAAGGCATTTAGTAAGCACGCGTTGTATACCATCATCTTTGTCTTTATAGTCGGCTTGCGGTTAGCCCAAACACGAGAGTTCAATCTGGACCAAATGACTGCTACTCTACCAATCCCCTTATCAAGCTCGGTGTCTTGCGAGAGGCTATTGTTGAACCAAGATATGCGAAATGATGTACTGGTTCAAGCTGACAGTTTGCAACAGTGATTGAGTGCGCCATATAATACTATACGATTTTTGTTTACAGAATGAGAACAAAGTGTCTCCCAAAAATAGAAATGCCAGAAGTTACCCAGATGGCGCAGTTTATCCGTCTTGTGAATGTAAACGTGGTGTAAAACATTAACCAAACTATTGCTTCGAGAAAGTAACGCACAAGTTAAACCACTGTTGCTGTGAACCCATAAGAAATCTAATTAAAATTAGTATGAAAATGATTCCGCTCCCCTCACGCTAGTTAACTGAATGTATGTTGATGATTGTCTTTTTGTGAGAACGGCTATAAGCACGCCAGTATTGAACTGAAATTCATGTTAGTCAGTGCCGCAAACTTCCCAGATTTGAAATCATTTATATCGTTTTGAACAAACAAGTCCAAATAAGGATCGACTATGTAATCGTAATTCACAATGATTTTTATAAGGTTAACATCCGATGTTTTGTATTCCTGGTTGAAACAAATTATCGCTGAAAAAATATTAGAAGTTTTATCAAGATCCAACCACAAGTTAGGGGTCCTGTAATGTATACTTTAACCTATTTGGGCGTAAGAATGTTCGACGATATTAAATGAATCTATTCCTGCTACCAAACCAAACCACTAAGATTACCTAGCAAATTAGTATTTCTTATCAGCTGTATAGCGATTCTTTCATATGTATTGATTGGTTTCTCACATTACGTTGTTGCTCATGCACTGTAATTATACTAGCCCAAAGATTTCGAGCGGTTCACTTTCATTAGCTGAGAATAGCCAAATGATTTTTATTCAGCATTGAATGCGTTTCTATTTTAGGATGAACTTTTCTATAATCAGCTGAAATCATCGGTCGCTTCGGACGAATACGTGGTTGATCTAATCGTGTGCAAAGTAAACACGAAACACTCATCTATGCGATTCATATTCCAGGAAGTTCAGCTGACTGCGGCGAACGATGAAATGCATTTTGTGTTTTGTGATTACACGTACCAAGTAAGTAAAATTGTTCAACGCACTCAATCGCACCTTGAGTGAGATCACATTGATAACAATTTAAATCGTATTGTCTGTAATATGTTTCCATATATATATTCAACAAAACAACAATATATATATATATATATATTCAACAAAACAACAAAATATACAAGACTTACAAAGGAGAAAGAACGACAATAAAATTTTTTGTCTATTTATACACGTTATGTTTTGCATTTTTGTTATCACAACAAAAATTTATGTCAGTGGCAATAAAAGTAATCAATTATTTTCCTTGATGTCGCTTTATTTTCATCATTGCCAACATGCCAAGATATACACAAATCCCTCCTCTTGTATCCCATGAAGACAAGCAAGCCAGCCCCTAGTCCAGAATTAAGTCTATTCAAGCCACTATTTCAAATTCATTTCTTAACATCAAATGTTTCCAACCATGCTGTCAAACGCATTGACTACTAACGTGGTAACCGTTCGGGGTTCATGCACCCTAACGTCTCCAAACCAATAAAGAAGAGGTCGGGAAATAGCTGCTTAAAGTCTTGCGTCGTTGTTTTTTAAGAAGCTGGCGCATGACCTCATTGTTGTAATTTCAGTGTGAGCAAACAATGATGGTTGAATTATTGAAGCTACTTAACCTCCGCACAAACTGACGAGCATTCACTCCCAAAAGCAGTCCTGCTTTTGCCGATGTGAAACAAATCATTTTTCAAGATTAAACTTAAACCATGTCTACTATAACGGCTCTATTAACTTAACCCCAAGGTGTATGTAGTAAAACCTATTAGGCCTAAACTAGCCGTAATGATTTCATATACGGACATCGTGTCAGAGTTCATTTTTAATAATCTAATTTAAATTATTGAAATATGATTTTTCGGCCTTATATGAGACAATTGCTGTATTCCTTATATGGATTGCACATATTTGAGTAACTAATTAGCCCTAAATATTAAAATGGAACGATCATCAAGTGGTTATTAAATACATCCGTAATAACGAATAGTGATAAGTGACATTCAATTCTCCAGCATTTATTCTCTAACCGAATGTCATTTAACACATGGTTGAAAGTAAAATTTTCGACAAATTTCTGCTCGAATTCTGTCAATGTAACTACCGTAAATACCCGCGTATAGGACGATACCATGGATAGGACGCAGTGGATATTTGACCCTAAAACGATGGAAAAACTGTGTACCTATGTATAGGACGCATCCTAATTTCAGTCCTTAATTTCCATTAATTTTTATAGAAACGGTGAAGTTAAGTCAATCACGGTGAACTCCATACAATCGCTATGATCGTCGTGTGTGCTGATTGCTGGCTCATTCATCCTGTCAGTCAGCAGATGTCTGTCTAGCCTATGTAGACTATCGTGAAAAGTGCACTTCTCATTCTTGGGCGTCATGTCGAATGATTGGATGACATTTTTTAAGGAAAAGTTTCTGCTCCAACGAGAGTCAAATACTACTCCATGATTGGTTGATATTACACTTTCATGATATTACACATCGGCAGTATAAATATTCTACCTATTACCGGTGTTTCTAAAGATACAGTTCATTATTACCTTTCAACATGAAGAAGACAAAACGACAGAGCTATACTTCAAACTTTAAAATGGAAGTGATCAAGTACGCGAAAGAACACGGGAACCGGGCAGCTGAGCGGCAATTTGGTCCGACTGAATGCGTGATCAGAAAATGGAGAAAAGCCGAATGTACCATTGAAGAAATGCGAAAGGTGAAGAGGGCGAACAGAGGCTCGAAGGCTCACCACCCTATCCTAGAAAAGGCGCTCATTTAAAAATTCAAGGTACTCGTCGAGACTGTTTGGGGGTCAGCACCACTACCGTTCGTTTACAGGCACTAAGATTGGCGAAAGAGCAAAGCATTGCAGATTTTAAGGCGTCGATGAACTGGTGTAGGAGATTTTTGGAAGAAATAACCTATCAATAAGACGAAGAACTGAATTTTTGATATTATGATAAATGCATAATTTTTATAATAAAAGTATCCATGGATAAGACGCACGTGGGTTTTTAGGGCAACTTATGAAGAAAAAAGTGCGTCCTATGCGCGGGTATTTACGGTAGTTCTTCTAGTTGATCGTGCTCCAAATTTTAACGGAAAAAATCCATTAGAATTCTTTTTTGTATTTCAGGTTTTATTGATATTTGCTAGAGATGCGACTGTACATGATTACTTACAACACAAAGTTCAAACTGTCAAATCGAACTCCAGATCCATCAATGATGCAATGGTTTATCCACCGTCTAAAGTAATCCCTTTCCATGGATTTTCAATGTATGGTATGTTTTGTTTTCCAAGATATTCCACTGGGTCGATCGAGAAAATAATTTCAATCAGTTAGAATGTTAGTTGTTTTAATACAATTCGTTCTAATCTCCAGTATGTGTATCCATATCAATAGTTTAATTTCTTTCGAAGGGGACCGATAACATAGCAATGAATGTAATTAAAATGAAAAATTCAAATAAATCGACCGTTTATCGGTGTTGCCTATTTGACTTGTTTAACCGTTTGTAAACGCTTAATACGTTTCTTATTTCGCTTGGCTGTGCAAATACAAAGCTCGTTTAGTCTCACTGAGTTAAAGCACTAGCAATGTTTTTCAAACAGACTCGTTCGAATAAAAATTCTCTTGATGATTCTTTTTACCGTGCATGGTAAACTCATTAGAGTCAAATGCATGCTTGGTATTTTTAACGTATTGATTGAGGTTGAAACATCAAATTGAAACTTTACACAATCTCTCAATGAGAGTCAAAGTTTGAAATGATACAACACCAAATTACTACTCACCTAGTTGTGAGTAACATCTAATCAACAATTGAGACGACCGAAAAAATTGAGAGAACTCTAAAATGAAATCTTAGCTTAAAGTATTGTGGTGCTCACATCCCCATCCCTTACACACCACTACCGGTTTCAGGCTGTTTGCCATCGTCAGGTGGAGACAGTAAGATCAGGTTCAGTGAGCCTTAGCTTGTTTATAAGCTAACGGGACATTATTTTTATTACAGCTTTTCATTAAATTTGAACTGCAATCGGTTCAAAAGACCTAAATTGAACTCTAATACAATGTTACGGAAATTTGTGTTTCTAATGCGTGGTATGATTTTCTCATATTCAGCTAGTCAGGTGTGGAATATATATCTGCATTTTCAGTCCACTGTCAAACGGATTATGCATTTTATTTTTGTGAAATATTAGTAATAGTCTATTGGGATAGTTCAACTGAGCGGCAAAATTCGCCCAACGCACATAATAACGTTTGAAAAATTTCAACAGTTTTTCGTGTAATCCGCATTTTTCCTCATATTTTGATGCGCAACAAAAAGGTAACTGTAGGGAAAATTGAATAATACTAATTCAAACAATCTTTTTATTGAATGACATTTTATCACTTATTTTTTACAGTGCTCCCGCTGTGCTACCTCTATGATGATCCTGTGAAACTCTACTTCGTATTCCGGCAATTCTATGTACGATATTTCTACAAGCTTCACAATATCAATACCGAACAAGACGTTCGTTTCGCAACGACTTTATCCATTGATTACAGGGAATTTTGAATCTGTGTGTGATATTTGAACGTTTATTCCAAACCAAAGAACCCCAACTCTTTCTTCATTTACGTTCGCACACGATACACCCGTAAGTCAGTGATACGTAGTGCAGTATTATTGCATCACAAGACAAATTCAAAATAAAAAGTACCTTAAAAATCACTTTGAAACTATCAAAATATCAGTTACGGACGCACCAATCTTCATAGACAGCAATCAGAACGCCATAAAATACCGAAGATATTAAGTAGTGTACGACTTACAATGCCAGTTGATTTCGAAAAGAGTAAGCAAAGTTACATTGGGATGAAATGCCTACATCTCGAATGAAATATGCATTCAATAAATTTTCGTGAACGAGAAAGTGAGTTCAACACGAAGGCTTATTTGCGGATTTTCGATCGAGTGGAGCAAATAAGAATATATACATGCGAATGCAACAGACAGCAAGCAAAAGTATGGTCATTATTCGTGGTCTACTCAGCCGCCGAACGACTGACGGCATCAGTGCCATGGGATTAGTAAACAGACAGTGAATGTGGTGACAAACAAATGACCATTAGTGCAATATCACAAATCGATAATGCTCGAATCGGGATAGAGTTGATTCGTTTCACTTACAGCATTCGCTTTGCATTCAAATGGATGATGCGCGCATTCAGTGGATTTTTGGCTCCGAATCAAGTTCTGCTTTTGTGGGACAGAATACTGGCATTCGATTCGTTGGAACTGCTTGCAAGTATGTAACAGGTTTCGCACAATTTTAAAGGTCATGCATTGTTGAATAATGAATACACTTGAGATTTTATAAACTTAAAAATGACGAAGAAATTAAGTATTGATTTTTGAAACAGTTAAATGTCATTATCACATCAACCTATACCGACAGATCGGAGAGAATGCAAGATGACTTACTTTTATTTTTGTATAATGTTAAGCATTTGTTGCATTTTGACAATATTCCTTCTTGGATATTTATTTGAACAACCAAATATAGGCAAAGAAACAATTATTTACTATCATAAATGCATTTTAGGTAGCGTTTTGCTGCTGACACGAGCTTCGTCACATCAATTTTGACGGTTGGAACACGGAACGTTGTTAAACAGCATTCCATCCGAGACATCTAATTGGTTTTGCCACAAAACTGCCTATTGAAATCCCAAGGGTGTAAAGTGTTGTGAACGAAGACATCTATTGGCTTAATTATTTGATACAGCTTAAAGGTAGTCAAGGTCAGTTGAACTGGCTCATATGTGCAAGGTTAAAAGTACGGCAGCGCAGAAATCAATATTGTGGTGATCACTGCGACATACATCTTGCTGACTTCATCAAATTCAGCATGAATGCGGTCCATATAAAACTCTGTGCGTTCGATACGTGTTGCAGTGCCTTAAAAACGTACTGCGGGGAAACACTTGGTCTTACATAAAACGCCTACATACGGAGGCAACTGAATTAGCTCAGGCTGGTAGAACTGTAGTCGGTAAGGTAAAAGGGGATGATTACAATACATTGTGGCACTCAATGTCAGAAACTATTTAATAAACTTGCAACCATACACATATTAGCAACCATCAGCTGGCCTGGACTGCGTTCACACTGTGCTATGTGAGTATTCTGATTGATAACATATTTCTGTTCGCGACTTCACGCCCGAGATCTCAATGGACCAGATTTACTGCATGGGTTGGTCATGCTTTGTTCCGGTCATCACACTGCCTGACGAGGCTCCTCTTTTAGAAGCGGAACAGTACTCGGAAACTGACCAAACAGCCTCAGACAAGTTTGAAACTTATCTCGAGTATTCGGGGACACTTGTGACCATTGTATGGCGTCTTTTCCAATATGACACAAGAAAGGCAAACATTATGTGACAATTTCTTAATACTGTGTGGGCATGAAGCCCGACATATAAGTAGAGGTAGGATAGAAAATCCTATGCTAAATATAATTATATGCTGAAGCGAACCATTAATAAATTGTTCGTGTTTTTATAATTCAGTACTCGCGGTCGCGATATTTTCATATCGAAGGGAGAATCTCTTATCAATCAATACGGTGATTGGTATAGAGGTAAGTGAATTTCGCTCGTCACTTGTACGCAAGGGAATCCCAGTAAATCATTCAGTGCTTTGATACGTTACAGGCAATCCTGGCTGACCTCACTTCCATTCACGTTACGACACTTCTACAACTGGTGCTGTTCACAAACCCTTAACACAACCGTTGAAAATAAATTTTTGACTGCAATTACGTCTTATTTACTATTGTTTCACTGTTTCAAGGCGCACTGAACGAAACCTAATGACAGCAAAGGGCCAGAAACCACTTGTAGTGTGTAAGTGCCACAATAGACGAAATATGTCATTTATATTACAAGGAGTTGACCGTGCGTAGAAAGCGAACGGGATAACAAAATTAACAACAAAACTCTGATGCACGCACGAAATATCACGATTGACAAACCGCTTATCTAAAAGAAATAAAATTTTACGAGAGACGTTTTGCTGTTTTGGACCGATAATTGAAGAGAGAAATACGAGGTTAATTATGAATCAGTCACTATAAAACAGTGTTAAAAATTCACATAAAGACTGCCGATGTCGTGCAGTAGATCAGTACCGCAAAACGTGCACCCATTTTATTAACCCAAACTACCAAATAACACAAAAACGCATGATGATAAACATGTAAGAACAATCGATGAACACAAAGTGTCTGGGAAATAAGGTTAGATTTCATATTTTTTGTATTCCATTCCGTCAGGTGGTTTCATTTCAACTTTTCCTTTCCCAACTTCATTCCAGTTAGTGCTGAGAACTGTTCCTTGAGATTCAGTCTGAAATCGTATATATCGATTAACAAAGATGGGTAGCCGCGAAGTAACGTTTAAAATAGAAGATAATAAAATAAATCGAGAAGACAGCGACCTCAAACCAAACGCTTCAGCTGGGATCAAAAATGAGAAGGGATGCAAAATAAGTTCTGCTTACTAAAGGTGGCTAAATACTGATCAGTAATCTAAACGGCAGTGGCACAGAGTACATCGCTTTTGCCTTCCATAAGATAACGTTTTGCAAACCGTCACGATTGCATAATTTTCGACAAATGTACATAACCTGGATCTCCAGGATTCCTATGTGTGAAATAAGTGCCAACGGCAGTTGAAAGAGGGTTGCGACATCGTTCACTGGGTGAAAACATACCACACAAACATCATCGTGTTTTAGAAACAGAAATAAACACCGATGGATGAAGAAACACGAGGCGATCTTTTTCGTGAGATGCAAGAAACCGTTTCCCAGAATCGAATATCATGACGCTGATCAGAAAAGTGTTGGGAGTTCATGTTCTAACCGTTGAGGGATAGGTCTCACACACATCGTTATCAGATTGTTAGCATCAATATTCGGACCAAGATTACCGTCACGTAGTAAAGGACAGACGTAAGAACAGCAATATGGTTATCGTCCCGATAGAGGCTCTCGAAACATTTTTAACTTTGACATAACTCACAGCAGTGCTAGAGTTCTCTGGAGCTCACAATAATCATTTTATTGACGTTAAACGTCAAAATGTTTTCTTTGATACATTGCTGCGCCAAGCTGTTCCGCTGAACTACATTAATGTTGCGTACACCGCATGTCTTGAGTTGACAACACATTTTTGTAATATAAGCAACACAGTAAATTTTCCGAAATTCCCCACAAGTGGAGACCGATGAGAATGCACATTTTATTTATTTATTTTACTTGTGCGGTTGATGCCATTATCCAATCACGCAGCGAAAGCACTACGAATTTTAGAGTTCAGTGTGTCCGATGGGAGGAATCTGGATGTGGGGCAATGCTGATTCAATAGTGCTACCTTTCCGTTCCCACACAGATGCACAAACCACGATAAACAAGCTATCTGGCATTGTGTCAGCATTTGGAATGCGTATTCCAACCTCAAGGTCCAATGTGCTGCTACAGGATACCTAGCTATCAAACAATTTATTACTTGAAAACCAGACACTTAAATCTGTAGATCATTTTATGAATCGCGGTACTTGTATCAATAATTCAACGTCGTCTGAAGATGGGGTATGCATTTCCGATGCAACCATAGAATTCCGCTACCAGTCAACAGATGGGATTCTCACTGCAACTAATAAGTAGTTTTCAAAGCGATAGCTTGTGCTCTTCTGTTGTAGAAAGTACGAAGCTAAAACTTTAGGCGCTATATTATGAGTGTTACATACACGGTAGTTCTATCAGGTTTTCGGTTATAGTAATATAAAGAAGGACGGGCCACGCCAATTAGGTCATGCATCAATGATTCTGTACCACCGATTTCCGAAATCAATATTTTTACGTCAAAGTATTCAGCTACGAGGCAACGTGACAACTAAAGCTGTACGGACGAGATTTGAAGCAAGCAAAATAAAACTAAGAACAATAAAAAGAACGTACAAAACTTTTGATCATAGCGCGTCGCGTTTCATCAGACGCATCAGCATAAATACTTTGGAACAGTTTATTCAATGGATCGACTTCGTCTTCGATTTCCGCGGCTTCTTTTTCAATTTTGTTCCAGTCTCGTGTAACTTTACTTGAGGATGGATAACGATGAGCTAAATCGGTGTCTCCAGCCGTAGCCTGTGGCACTGGAAACAAACAAATTATTGAAAAAAGAATGGTAAGCAGTTTAATATCGATGGCTGTTTATAACGATAACATGACGATTTCAAATGACTAAGTTCAATTCAGAACAAACAATCTTTCCCGCAGTGCTCACGGTGTTTCTCAGCTAAATGGTGGTAATTGCATGCTGTCGATGTGATCTAGAGTTAATGTCAAACGCTTTCATATCTCTTTTAAAAACGTCTTTTTACCGCAAGTTCGGTCTAGCCAAAGGTAGACCTTTATTGCAACTCAACATAGAAAAGATCTTTAGGAATACGACAATTTTAAATTCTGAAAATATGACCCGCCAGCGTAGACGACGCTGTCGTATGGTATGGTATGAAAGCACAAGCCTGATCCAGGCAAAGTGCCGCACAATCAGAGACTGCACGTGGGATGGGATACTGTCAGGTTGCCCAGGCCTAGACAGATATGAGGAAGAAAAAAGAACAGGAAATGGTAGTGAGACTCCGGCCTGTTTCAGCATGCAGCTCACTACCACTGGCCAATCAATTTAGCACGGTTAGAAGCACAGCACAAAGTACTGCACGATTGCACATCCGTGCTGTCGTAGTAGGGTGAATATGCTTGTAGACGAGCCTTAACAGTCAATTGGGTACTGCCCACACACGTTATGTTCAAGATGCGACAGATGCTCCGAAAACGGAAAGCATTAAGTTTTCATTTGCGTTTGGCGTTCATGTCTCCATGCCTTACCATGAAGCGTTTAGTACGCACGCACTGTACATCAGCATTTTTGTTTTCACGGACAGCTTGCGGTTGCCCCAGACACGAAAGTCCAAATGGGACAAGACGGCAGCTGCTGTGCCAATCCGCTTGTTACTCTCCGTGACTAGCGAGAGGTTATTCACAATAGTTGAATCAAAATATGTGAAATGATGTACTGGTTCAAGCTGATTGTTCATAACAGTGATGGTGGGAGGCGGTACAGTACCTTGAATTTCGGTTTTTGGTGTTGTTCATGTTAATTGTCATCTTCATTTTTTCATGCCGATGAAGAGCTGTCCATTAGCGATTGAAGCTTCTCTTGGAAGTGAGCAATGATGGCTGCATTGTCGGCAACGGGTAACGGACTAGGACCTCCCGCACCTATATTTGTGCCCTCAAACGGTTTTGGTTGAAAAGCTTACCATCACACCACATGTGCAGGTTCTGTTCTCGCACGTCTGTGCTGTGCGGTTAACATCGTGCTAAATTGATTAGCGAACGGTAGTGAGCTGCATGCTGAAACGCACTAGAGTCTCACTACCATTTCTATTTCCTCCCTCATATCTGTCTAGGCCTGGGAAGCCTGAAAGTATATTAGCCCATGTGCAGTCTCTGACAATGCGGTACTTTGCCTGGATCAGACTTGTGCTTTCATACCATACTATACCTCGCTCGAAAAGCGTGCTTCAGCAGCAGAGCAAAGAAAATGACGAATATATATATATATATATATATAAGGAAAGTAATTATTATAATAAAAGAACCGTTTTGCGGAATCAGCTACTACAATAATAGATAGCGCGAACATGTTTTACGGTCTACACAATCATTATAGTAAGTTTGGTATTAAAAAATTCAAAATAGCATATATAAGCAGTGGACAACTGGAGGGAAACAAATGTACCATTAATTGCAGAAACCGGGCAAGGAGAGTCGCTTTCCAGTCGTTCCCAGCGGGAAACAACCGATTTCCGGAGTTTCAACTCAACTTTGACTGAGGAAACCGAAAAAGAACAATCACGAACTGATATCGGATGAGCCAAGGTGAATTTTTTGAGGAGTTCTTTCCCATTTGGAGTAACGAGGAAAATTGATACCTGTGCGTAGACTGAGGACGAAACTTACTGTTGAATCATCAAAAATCACGTCGACATCAGAAGATTTTAGATTCTTCCGAAAGTAACATATATATACTTCAGCGTCCGTTTGATACCAATCGAACCTAAATGTAATTCGTAAGCGCAAAAACGCACCTGTCTTCAGTCATCTGCTATTAAGAAGAAAAAACAAAATTAAGATTAAATGTAACAGAAAGACGAGAATCAACGCGAAAAAGAAGGTCAAGGTACCGTTTCAATCAACCAACAGTTTAGCTGACGTTAAGTCTATTTCACGAATTCTACACGAGAAATAGCGCAAAAGTCATACAAGCCTTGATAGTATGTAAGTATGAAATCACCAGCCTGATCCAGGCAAAGTGCTGCACAGTCAGAGACTGCACGTGGGCTGAGATACTGTCAAGTTGCCCAGGCTTAGACAAATCTAAAAAGAAATATAAATGGTAGTGAGACTCCACCGTGTTTCAGCATGCAGCTCACTACCTCTGGCCAATCAATTTAGCACGATGTTAGCAGCACAGCACATAAGTACTGCACGATTGCACATCCGAGAGTAAACTGATTTGGACTGACGCTTCGAAAATGTAGACTTTTGTAAAGTCCGTTTTCGTGGATGACGAATCTTCTTATCATCATTGCTGTTCGGAGGACAGAATCCTTCCCTGTGACCTCTGCGATTGCATGTCTGGCATTGGTGCTTTTTAAATGAAAACCGTTTGAAACGCCATTCACCACACGACCAGCATGGTGTTGTGGGCTTTTTCGAATGTGAGACTGAGGTTTGTTTGACCTACCGTAGCAAAGTTGATGGCTGAGCTGATCGCTGCACCATCGCAGTATCGTGCTTAAGATTTAGCAGAAGTTGACATTCAATGGTTAGATCTTGAACAGTCATATTAGGATTTTGGTGCAATTTGTGAGAGGACCTGGCTTAGAATCTGCGCTGATCTCGCTTCTGACCAGCGAGCGTGGCTGGCTGAAATCTGTGACATCAACGAAGCCGACTCACCCTCTAGGAGGAGATAGTCGCACAAAAGTAAAGTAACTGTCACTTTGTAAACTTTAACGTTGCGTTATAGAAACGGTTCTTTCAAACGCAGGTGACCCAAGTTGCAGAATATTACGGTCATCTTGAAAATGCGTGTCGAAATTGCCTCATCTAACGATGCAGAATTATTGATGCAACTACCAAGATACGTAAAATGATCTACAGGTTAGAGCACCTGAGTTTCAAGTAACAAAGTGATGTTTCATAAATGTCCTGCAGCAGGACATTGCAGTTGGAAGGTGCGAAACGCACTCTACACGTCATGCATAAAGTTCAACACCCTGATTTCAACACTTCATTGATTTGGAAAACGACTGTTTCTCATTCTTCCTTTTCTTCTTGATAGACGACAGAGGGTCGCATCTCTCGCATCTCGAGGAGAACCTCAGTTGAAGAAATCCTGGCCAGCATTGTACAGCTTCCTCGTGATTACAGGCAGTACATTATCTGCTAGTTGCTTGAATTGGTTTTCAAATCTTGCTGCAATAACCTCTCCCGGAAGCGCATTCAAAAAATTAATCATTGTTGTTGAGAGCGTGAATCCTTGTGTAGACGTACTGTTCTTCGCCTTTAAAGCTTTAAAGCATTGTCACGGGTTCTTGAGCCCGCCACAAGAGAGAAAAACTCGCGCAGCTCGTCACCGTAGGACCCGAGTGTTAGCAGCAAGTCGTAGCGAACACGCCGAATACTGAGCGACATGAGGTTGAGGCGTTGAAATCTTTCCATATAAGGAATTAATTTCAGTCCCTGTACTCTTTTCCTCGCCCGCGTTGCACTTTTTCCAGCTGATCACGTTCTACATTAGTTCGTGGAAAGGTTGCTGGCAAACAATATTGCAAAACTGGTCTCACGTATGTAGAATGAAGAATGCGAAACCTTTGTGGAGTAATCGCCGAGAACGACCGACTAATAGCCCACCATGTGCGTTTTGCGGCAGCAGTTTGGATTTAAGCGACCGTGTCACAATTGTATCCAGGTCACGTTCAATATCAACCCATTTCAGCCTCGAAGAAGTACGCACCCTCAAGCGTGCTTGGCCCTAAAAGCATTACTGCAAATTTCTATCGGTTTACATGAAGCTGTCATTTTACCGCCCAATCAAGCAGAATAGCTTACTGTACCCCAAACTTTCAGATCAGCAAAAAGTCGACAATTTATTGACATATACTTTGAAAAGTAACTGGCAGGGAACAGATCCTTATGGAACCCCGAATGTTAGACGTGTAGTCTGCGATTTAACTCCGTTAACCTCGACCTGTGTATAACGGTCAGTAAGGAAGTCTTTAATCCAATTTAGAACAGGTCGCATTTACACCAAGAGCACGGAGCTAGAGCAATAGACGTTTGAATGGGACATGGTCAAAAGCCTTACTCAAGTCATTGAAGGCAGTGACTACGGGGCGGCACAGATCAAATTCAGCACACCAGTGCTCGCGAGCAGTGATGAGATTGGATGCGCATGATCGTCTTTGCGTAAAACCACGCTGAGCAGATGTTAGCTGACAGGTTGTAAAGAGAAAATCTATTTGTATTTTAGCAGTCGTTCCAGAGAATTCCCAACTACCGAAGTGAAAGTAACCGGTCAGTAGTTAGCCGGATCAGTGGTTTTACCGCCCTTATACATTAGTTTGACAATGCCCTACTTCCAATCTTAAGGTAACATACCACATCTCAGGGACAAACTAACGATCAGCGCCAGTGGATTGTGTATGATACCCGCCAAAGCCTTTAAAAGCATTAGGTATTCCATCCGGACCAGGTGCTGAATGTGCATCAAGTCGTTCAAGTAAATACTGCACCTTCTCTGGTGAGATCGAGATATCCGGCATTGCTCTCATGAAGCAGTCGAATTCGAAACGTCTCCCATGTAAACTGAACTGTACTGAGCGGCGAGAAGAATTGCTTTACGTTCATCTTCATGATCAGTCAAACATCTCATAGATCTCAAGCAAAGTACTCGTTGAAAAGCTTTAGTTCTGCGTCTAATGTACGCAAAGAAGCGTATAGGCACCACATTAGCTTCGTCCACGAAACATGTTTCATAATTTTCCCTTTTTTCTTTTTTAGGTAGGCGCAATTTGTGGGTTTCATAGTCATCTGTGCATCCACTGGAGGAGAACTTCAGCCATAATCGCTTTCTCTCCTTCTATGCCCATAATCAAACCAGAAAAGACAAGATTAATCCATAAGTTACAAAAAGATGTGTTCACCAAACGTCTATAATAGAAGCATAGTATGTAAGCAGAGGTATGTGGAAACCATTCGAAATTAAAGACGAGGGAATAGCGAGCGAGCAAAGTAACAATGGTTTATTGCAGTAAAAAAAGCGTACGAGCTTAAAATAACCGCAGGATGGTATGGTGTTTAATAAAGCAAGCAAAAGTGAAAAGTATGAAGCGAGTGTCATAAGATGATAATAAAGCAATAGTTTTTGTGGCGTAAAAGCATAGCTTAAAAAACCACAGGGTGTTATATACATTGCGGTGAAAATAAAACAGGGAGTATCATCTAGTACGGGGGCGGGAAGACCATATAGCGGGCCACACTCGCTTGGAAATTGCGTCTCCCCGATTTAGCGAGGCGGTAGCAGGGGAAACGGAGGCATCGTGGTTGCGTTAAACCTGTAAACAAGTGAAACAGAAAGTTAAATGTAGTAAACAAGGGATTTTGTAATGGAGTTCTTGGAGGAAGGAGTCGATTCTGTGTTTAAACACGGTTAAGGAAGGAGCCGATACCACATCCTCTGGTAATTTGTTCCAAAGAGCACAAACACACACAGAGAAAAAGTACTTTCGGCAGTTGATACGGGACTGTTTCAAGAAAAGTCTGTAAGAGTGACCGCGCAAATGCGTTGTCTCGGTATTGCGGGAGAATAGGGAAAAGCACGGGTGGGTGGGTGAGGACATGATCTGATAGAGGTAGATAAGATCACCACGGGTCCGGCGATACTGCACAGAAAACATTTTCAATATTTCCAATCGTTGGGGATATGGAATGAAGAACAATCCTCTGACAAGTTTCGTCGCACGCCGTTGAGGTGCCTCCAACAACTTTTGGTCTTTGATCAACCACGGGCTCCAGGCCTGGATAGCATATTCCAAATGTGGCAGAAGAAACGCTTTCAAAAGAATAGGAAAACATCGTGGCTCAAAGTGATTGAATGCTCTGCGCAGGAGACCCAACATACTATTGGCAGTGTAGGCCATTTTTCTAAAGGTGGCTGAGACGGATAACCTAGACTCTACAATGATTCCCAAGTCACGTTCAGCGTTGCTAACCTGGAGCGACTGACTACCAAGATGATAGTGTGGAGTACTGCCAGCGCGAGTAGAAAGGACACGGCATTTCGATACGTTGAAGGGGAGATTATTCGTGACTGACCATAAGTGGAGTGTGTTGAGGTCCGCTTGCAGTAGATCCATGTTAGTACGGCTGTAAATCGTTCGCCTTATTTTGACATCATCTGCATACAGCAAGACAGGGGAATGAAGGGAACGTGTAAGATCGTCCACAAAGATGAGGAAAAGATTCGGTCCTAAAACAAAACCCTGCGGAACGCCACTAGGGGTGGCAAACGGGGTTGAGAGAGAGCCGTTAACACGCACACGTGCCGATCGTTCATGGAGGTAACTTTTTAACCACAACAAGAGCTTGCCGGAAATTCCCAGCGAAACAAGCTTCTGCAGAAGTATCCGGTGGTCGACCCTGTCAAAGGCCTTGGAGAAATCCAAATAAATCACATGGACTTCCCGACCTTTATCGACTGCGGTTGTCCACTGATCGCGAGCAAGCATAAGATTTGTAAGGCACGATGTACGACGGCGGAAGCCATGTTGATTATCGGATAAGAGTTGAAATGTGTCAACGTGATGCCGTAATGCGTCCACAATAATAGATTCCATTATTTTGGATACCACGGACAATAGGGTGATGGGGCGATAGTTACTGACATCAGAGCGTGAACCACCCTTGTAGATAGGAGAAATGGATCCACATCTCCACTGGACGGGAACACAACCAAGAGAAAAAAGATGCTGAAAAGAAGCGAAGCAACATTCGCACAGAACTCTAGGGTGAAGCGTATCAGGGCCAGCAGAACTAGAAGGGCGCAGGGATATGAGCTTGCCGAAAATAGCGGCAGGTGTAAAAGTGATGTCTGAAAGTTCGAAAAGTGATGGGGTTGAGTTGACAGGTACGGAAAGCGATGTACTGGAGGGCTCAAAAATCGAGGCGTAGTAAAGCCGTAGTGCTTCTGCTGCTTCACTGGCTGTCTGGGTAGGGCCCAACGGTGTTTCTAAAGTTGTAATGACAGGTTTGACATGACGTAAACGATTGACAAAGCTAAAGAGCCGTTTTGGGTTATCAGCAAAGGCACAAGAAAGTTTGTACTGGTAGTTCAAACGATCTTCGCGGATGAGAGCCGTGGATTGGTTTCGATACATTCGATAGCGTTCCCACTGTTGATAGGAAGGGGAGTGGACATAAATGGTCCATTCTCTATTCCGTTCGCTAATGAATTTTCGAGTGCGGCTACGTAGTGGAGTTCTCCTGTGCTTCCGTAGCGGAACAGCTTTAGTTACCGTACATGAAGCAGTTAGTTGTAGTAGTCGGTAGGAAAAACTCAACCATGCATCGTCAGCTGATAGGTCGGTACTGAAATACCAGTCCTGATTCAGAATAAGAGTGTTTAACCTGTTGTAGTCGGTCCACCTCCGTGTGAACACTGAGCTATCTGCAATCTTGTCAGCCCAGTAGACTAGCTGGAAATGTAAGAATACATGATCA
>JACCGJ010013918.1:0-15357 GCA_013407085.1 Atriophallophorus winterbourni | reverse complement strand
TAATAATAATAATAATAATAATAATAATAATAATAATAATAATAATAATAATAATAATAAATAATAATAATAATAATAATAATAATAATAATAATAATAATAATAATAATAATAATAATAATAATAATAATAATAATAATAATAATAATAATAATAATTTGGACAAAATACTTGTCCATGTTTCTAGAGCGTCATCTCTATCCATGTTAATCCGTCCGCTCTTTGAACTGGAAAGAGTCCTGGTTTAACCTCAGTCGTGTTGTTTACAATCGTGTAGAGTGTCTTAGAATGTCGTTCCATCTAGTTATCAGCATCCATATATGATACTGGTTGACTTCGCGAAATAAGGAAGTCATCTTGTTTAATACATTTCAAAAATGTTCTCAAGATAAGTCTGTTCGAGTGGTCCTGTGTGTAACACGTCGAATTTTGCATGGCTATCCACTTTTAAGTGTGGCTGCTTCGTTTGAAACAAAATATTCTAGGTTTTCTTTTCGTAGTATAAGCTAAGTTTTCGGTTATTTTTATACACATAAAAATGGATGGAATATTGAATTTGCATTCGCAAGATCTAGATGCCTCTCTTCTAACATTTTGAGTGCTTCCGTAAGTCCAAAGTAATCGATCATTCTGATGACTTTGACGTCATAATATGCCTTCATGGCACTGCACCATAATTTGAAAAACCACATGCGGTTGTGACTTAGCAAGTGCGCCATCCTACCCGGTAGCCCCAACCATGAACACATGCCCTCCAACACGAAACTTATCAGACAACGTCCTAACCAGCCCGACTACACGCCACTCAGCTTTTTCAAGGCGAGGCCGTTTTCCATCGACCCTGAGGGTGCAGGGAATTCTCAGCGCGGACTATGTTTTCGAAGCATCTGGTTCTTCGTTGTCAAGCCTACGGAAGTGGCTACATCTTCTACTACTTGGTTCGTACTAAGACCATGCAGGACGATCGATTCCCGCTAGCAGCACGTTCACCTCATGTGATTCGGCTCCGGCAGCACGTTCAGTCCGTGTGAAACGTGACTCGGCTTAATACTTATCGGTTTTTCGTGTATCCTACCCTGGTGACCACCGACAATCGACCCATACAGATCAAGAGCCTTGGCTGAGTGCGAAGTAACTGGTTTCTGAGAGACTATGTTCCAGCCTGGAACGACCTGACACCGCTTGGCCCGTTCAAATGTCAATTCCTGATCAGAAGTCTACTCCGACCAGACTTCTTTGAAGGGGATTGTGTAACAACATTGTTTTACTGTACCTAACAATTGACCTTGATAAATACTTCCCGTTGATTCGTGTTCCGTGATTGCTTCCGCTATACCTTTGTGCGCCTTTTGGCTACCGCGATATATCTTCCATCTCCTGTGCCTTTTCTCCAACATTCTTGGGGACATTATTGTAGTGGTGAGTCTACTACATAACTGCACTCACTAGACTGTTTTTGAGTCGGATATAAGAAGCAAATCTAGTATTGAACATTCGTGGGGCTTTTCTGTGAAGTCGAGTAATCTACGTGGTTGTAAAAGGGAATGAGATTAATCATCTCGCGAATTTTTAGTCAAATGATTGCTCAAGGTGCACTGAGTCAATCAGAGATACTCTACTTTATAGGTAAACAGTTTTGAAAATTGTGCACCACCGGGAAGCAAAAAACTAGAATAGCATTCCAGTTGAATCTTTTAAAGAAATAGAATGCATACCCAAAACGCCTTTTTAATTGTGTGCTCGATAAAACGAAATCTCTTTCACATTGACCGAATTTGGTGTACCTTGATGGTAAGTTAAATGATCGAGATGATATGCAGGATAAGTTGCTCGCCACGCAGTAACACCACGTGTATTCGGCGAAACAGCCGGATTTGAGAGGTCACCTGGATTCCCTAATTTTTCTGTGAATCGATGCAAACGCGGTGCATCAATGTCTAGAAAGGCTTGACATATAATGTTCCGCAGCTCCGGATGGGGTTCATCCGCATCTGCTTAGAGAACCAGCATCTATCATAGATGCCCAGTTGACCCATATATTCCAAAGATCCGAGGATTCGTCCTAATGGCCTGAAAGCCGGAAAAAGGTATCAACAATCCGAAGTTCAAGAGAGAGGATTCTTGTTTACCAGTCAACAATCGAACTGTTATATTACTATTAGTTGTCAGAAAACTATGAATCGAATATCGGTGAATAAGCGGAAGAAGTGTATGTGTCTCGAATAATTCAAAAGCGCGTGATCATTTGTGTAAGTTAATCGATTCAACTGGTTTAGTTGGTGTAATTTGTATTGGTTTTAACTATTCGTTCGATCGCGTACCACGTGGCCGTCTGTTTGCGAAGCGGAAGTTATTGAATATCGACGGCATTCAGCTTGAAGAAACTGCAGATGTACTGTTCTAGGTGACGAATAGAGTTTGTGTGAACAACACTTTTTCTGAGCCATCAGATGCCACCCCCAGTGTCCCACAGGAGTTTGTTCTCAGTCCATTTCTGTTCAAGGCGTTTGTCAATGAATTACTAACCGTGATCAAATCGACGTATTTGTTGTTTGCAGAGGATATTAAATTGTTAGCTTCGCATCTACGCTGGAGCAATGCGAGAGCCGGTAGGAAGACATTGCCAAAATTGTTACTCCTGATAAACGACCAAGCTATGCCTTTCTTCACCTGGGGTCAGGTTGACCACATAAATTATATTACGTCTAGATAAATACCATTCAACCAGTAGCTGATGAGCAAGACCTTAAAATAATAGTTTCAGACTCATTGAAAACCAAAACTGATACTGGCAATGCAAACCACTTTATGTGGGCGATTTGTAGATCATTTTCTATTACAGCAACTAATGTGTTCTAAATGTAACACGGCGCGCAAAATCAGATCCATCCTTGAGTATGGGTTTCTAGCTCTCTACAATTGAGCTACGGGAGAGAGTAATGCGCAGGATGGAGTGCGACGACGTGCAACAAAATGGCTCTCGGTATTAAATCGTTGAGCCATGAAGAGCATGGAACAAATCTCGACTTATTTCTGCTCCTGTATCACCGAATCAGATCTGAATGGCTAATGACGAGTATATGGCTAATAAAAGAGTATATCGAAGGCTTTCGGGCTCGTGACGAATGCCACAACTCTAGGTCATGCTATGAAGCTTTAGAAGCAGAAAATTCTACGGTTTGTTGCACAGTGCACCTTATCCACCAGCATAGTAAACATATGGAATACCCTTCCGCGAACAGTTTTGCTGCAATCATGCATTTGACAAATTTTTGCAAGCTCTTATGGAAAGACAGTCCAACGTTACATGAAACCCTTTGATCTAAATGGCAATCATGTCAACGAATGGACAATGTTAATGAGCAGAATGTGGTGCGGATCACCCGTGGTAAATCTTTGACATCTATACAGAAGAAGATTTGCTTCCAACTCTACGGATATTACAAGAAGCCTTTGGTGGAAAACTGTGATCGTTTTTCTATCTCCTGCGACCATGTTCTAAGGCTTAAAACGCAAAGGATATCAAACCCAATACAAGGATTCAGCTATCAACAAGAGTTATTAACAAGTGGAATGCGCTTTCAGGATTGGAAAGTTTCTTCATATGAGGTTCTCCAGCACTGTTTTGCTGATTAGAAAGAGATGCGTCTCACAAGACCCGGATAATAAACTAATGAACTGAACTATTGGGCCATCTACAGTGCATCAAGAAGAAAAAAGCCGGCGGGATTTTCGATGCACAGCCATAGGTTGTTTTCAAATTTAATTTATTTTGGGTTCTTAATTGTTTTGTTGCATGTAACACCAGTTAGAAATGATATTTCTGAGAAAGCAAAATAGTTTTACAAATCATAAAATATATTGACTCAACTGAATCGAAAAAATATGTTTTTATATGTATATGATGTATATGATGCGGTCCACAAGAAGATTTCATGTCTACGGCAATACTGTTCACCAGGGCTCGACGGAATCCACCCTAAGATCCTGAAAGTAGCCACATTGCACATATCTCATCTACTTGCTACGTATTTTCAACGTTGTATGTGCTCCGCCACCGTCCCCCAAGCTTGGAAAGAAGGTGTTATCACGCCTATCTTTAAAGGCGGTATCCGGTCGGAACCCGCAAATTATCACCCCATTGTGCTTTTGTCAGTCATTTCTAAAGTCATGGAGAGCATAATCTCTGACCACCTTGTTTCACATCTTAAAACAAATCAACTTTTAATCACACAACAACACAGCTTTCGCGCCAACCGTTCATGGACTTCCAACTTGCTTCTCACACGGGATGACTGGACGAAATTCGTCGACCAAGGCATTGGTGTCGATGCAGTATTTCTGGGTCTCTCCAAGACATTCGACCGCGTCGACCACGGCATTCTTTTACATAAACTCGCTTCCTGCGGCGTTGGGTCATCCTTACTGTCCTGGATGGAGTACTTTCTTCGCGACCGCTCCCTGTGTTCGTGTGCGTGACTGCTATTCTTCCCGCTTCCCAATGAAGTGCGGTCTGCCACAAGGCTCCGTTCTTTTCTCCGACTCTAAATGAATGAATGAATGCACAAGCCTGATCTAGGTAAAGTGCCGTACAGTCAGAGACTGCACGTGGGCTGAGATACTGTCAGGTTGCCCAGGCCTAAACTCCTCATCATTTTCATCAACGATATTGTCCAGAACATTGAATCGCCGTTCCTCCTATTTGCGGATGATGTCAAAATCTGGCGCTTACTCAAATCGCCGAGGGATTCACATGCCCTACAAGATGAATTAGATCATTTACACAGCTGGTCTTTAAGGAATCATCTCCCATTTAACAACCCCAAGTGTTGAGTTCTCCCCATCCGACACTCAGATCCGGTCGCTTACAGTTTGTGCTCAACAGTACTTCAGAGTGTTTGACAATAAAGAGATCTCGGTATCATCATCCAGCACGATGTTGGTTGCAACACGGATTGTGAACGAGCCGCAGCATCAGCCAATCGCAACACTGGCTTACTTCGCCGCGCTTTTGGCAGGTTTATGTGATGATATTTTACCGTTCCTGTTTTCTATTACTAACCATATTCCTATTTCGCACCTTAGTATTACCGTTCTATATTCCAGATTGCATACCTCGGTTTCTAGAAGATTAAAGCCTAGTTCTCGGGCCTTCGTCTTTTGATATTCTTACAATCGGATCTAACATTCATAATCACAACAATTTAATCTTCTAGAAATGGATCGATTACTTCGTCCTGAACGCTTTGAAACCGCCCAAAATGCATCTGATGCTGCAGACTCGTGGGAACATTGGTTCTATACATTCACAAACTTTCTTGATGTTATAGACTCACATAAGCCAGACAAATTAAAGACACTCATCCATTTCCTTTCCCCGTCTGTGTATAAACTCGTTTTTCAATGCACTTCCTATGAATCCGCTATTTCTACTCTGCAGTCAACCTACGTACAGTCGAAGAACGAAGTTTTTGCTCGTTATCTACTGGCTACGTGTAAGCAAGATTCCAGCGAAAGCCTCAAACAGTTTTTGCAGCGACTCCGCTCGCTCTCACGGGACTGTAATTTCAAATCTGTAACTGCTGTCGAGTATCAAGACGAAGCCATACGTGATGCTTTCATTACGGGAATGTCTTCGAATTCTATCCGACAACGCTTGCATGAAAATTAATCTCTAGACATCTGAACTGCTTTTGACCAATCTCTAGTCTCTCTAGAAGCAATCACATTCTTATACACCACCCATCCCGGAAATTCCTTGTAACACTGTGCAAACAGAAATGCATAGCCACCAAAACATACCGATAGATTTAGTCTCAAATAAAACGTTGGCCAGCATCAACCGGAAGCTCCCAGGCCTTTGCTACTTGTGCGGTTATGATAGACATCCTCGTCACAAGTGTCCTGCTCGCGATGCAATCTGCAAGGCATGTGGAAAAATGGGACATTTTCGCTCGGTATGCGGTTCTTCCAAATCTGACAAACATGTTGCATCTGCATCACCATTTGTAGCATCCTCTGTCATCACAATCGAATCTAACATTCATAATCATAACAGTTTGACCGGTTTCTATTCCCGACATTGCTGAAGGTCAGCATCCGTCCACACTTGGAGTACGCTGTACAAACTTGGCAGCCTTGGCTATGCAAAGACGTGTCCCTTCTCGAAAAAGCCTAGCGACGTGCGACAAAGCTTGTCCGTGGTATGCACAACATGTCTTACGAGGAAAGGTTACGCAGTTTAGATATATTCTCCGTTACCTACCGTCTTCACCGCGGTAACATATTACTTACTCACCGGATCTTGACTTACCATTCCCATCCATGCAACTCCCTATTCGTTCCCTCTCAAAGCACTAACTTCCGAGGACATGAGCTCAAACTGTTACATCAACAGAGCAGGCTTGAATGTCGACACAGCCTTTTCTTTGTGAGAGTTTGCAGTCAGTGGAACACTCTCCCAGGCACGTCTTTTGAGGCCGCTTCTTTCGGTTCATTCAAAGGTCTCCTCGATTCTCACCTCCATGAAATCTCCCACTCCCAAGACACAAGTACCCTGTAAACACTATTTTCATTTTTTACAAAATTCTACCGCATTTGTTTTACAAACTCACTAGCTCGTGCTAACCATCCCAGTATCAGAAGTCCGTATACACGCAGTTTCAACTGACCCTGTTCCGGAGGATGTGGTGGGTAGCTGTGTCCCGGGTTGACACCCTACCTGTCCAAACGCCACAAAAATCCATTGATGGCGCAGGCTAAACGCGAATGAGGCCCGCTATAAGGCCTTGGAAACTCAAACATTTATCTCCGCTTTTTCGACCCACCACTCTATCTATCCTGCGGTTTGTACAAGCTCTTAGCTTTTTTATACCGTAATGAACTATTGAACTATTGCATGCTGAAACACGCTGAAGTCTCACTACCATCTTTATTTTCTATTTCTATCTGTCTAGGCCTGGGCAACCTGACAGTAATATTTGCACGGATGTGCAATCCTACAGTACTTCTGTGCTGTGCGGCTAACACCGTGCTAAATTGATTGGCCACGGATAGTGAGCTGCATGCTGAAACACGCTGGAGTCTCACTACCATCTTTATTCTCTATTTCTATCTGTCTAGGCCTGGGCAACCTGACAGTAATATCACCCACGTGCAGTCACTGACTGTGCGGCACTTAGTCTGGGTCAGGCTTGTGCTTTCATATCATACCCACGGACTAATATTGCGGCGACCCTCATAATCCCTGCTATCTTGTTCCATAATTCATCGACAGTTGCACACAGAGCAACTGGGAGTGAGTTGCTTAAGGTGGTCCTATACATTTCTTGGACTGCTTGCTGAGAGAATCTTTCGACCACAATGCGTTTCATACTCAATGGTAAATAGTGTATTGCGGAAACAAGGCTACCAGCTTAATTGAGTAACCACAGGATAGTTAGCACATTGTGTCCGAATAAGTTTCAGCAGTTCAGCAAAGTGGTCGAAAAGAAACGTGCTCCATATTAGTTTGGACGGAAAACGCTGTGGAAAGAAGGAAAGATATGGTGCAGTATCACAAAGACTAATCGGTAAAAAAGCAAAAGCAAAAATTGTGAATCGTGTGATAAAAATGGAGGTCAAGGCGTTCTTTAAAAATATTTAGGAATGGGGCAGAAATAACCAAAGAAAGGACGGCAAAGGATTGTCTACAGCAGTCCAATCTACTATGCAGATGTGCCAACATTAAATGATGACCACGATTTGCCTAGTACGTGGTCATTTTCAGCATGTCCCTACATGGATGAGTTTCTTCCGTCAATATCCGCTACGCAAGGATCAGATCGCCTCGGATACGATGTTAGTTGCTAGAGAACATTTGTATAGTTGTAAGACGTTCCTCGTAGCTGACGAAGCTAAGCCACTTGACAAGCATGGTATTACGTCTCTGCGGTTGTTCTAGGGCGTGCTAGTCACGTTTCAACCATGGGTTCCAGACGGAGACAGCATAATCCAAGTGTGGCCTGATGTACGCCTGAAGAAGAAACGGAGAAAGACGTGGATCGATTGTTCCGAACGCACGCTTTAAAAGCCCAACGTTTCTATTTGCCACTGTTGAAGCTCTACTACACTGAGCAGAACAGCCCAAGTCATTTTGTAAAATCACCCCGAGATCTTCTTGTTGCACTGTGACAGTGAGCATCTTGTCACCCAGATTATAGCCAGAGTCGCCAGGAAGACGAATGCGTAATTCATGGCATTTGTCAGTGTTGAATGGTAAGCGGTTGATCGTAGACCATGCGTGTAATGAATCCAGGTCGGATTGAAGTTTCCTTGTATCGCTAGGTGAGTTGATGACCCGCCAAATCTTGATATCATCCGCGAACAGAAGAAATGGTGATTCGACGTACACACCAATGTCGTTGATAAACATCAAAAATAGCCGCGGGGTAGGACCGAACCCTTAAGATATTCTACACTGGATTGGAATTGCTTTGAAAGGGTGGAAAACCTGCTTGCTGCTTGTTAAGCAATATCGCATTGTCAACTCGATCAAATGCCTTAGTGCACGGATGTGCAATCGTGCAGTTCTTCGTGCTGTGCGGCTAACACAGTGTTAGATTGATTGGCCAGAGGTAGTGAGCTGCATGCTAAAACACGCTGGAGTCTCACTACCATTTCCTGTTCTTTTTTCTTCCTCAAATCTGTCTAGGCCTGGGCAACCTGACAGTATCTTAGACCACGTGCATTCTTTGACTGTGGCACTTTGCCTGGATCAGGCTTGTGCTTTCATATCATACCTCAGAGAAATCTAAGTAAACGACGTCCACACCCTGACCTTTATCAGCAGCCTTAGTCCAGTAGTGTCTGGCTAAAAGCAAATTAAAGGTACAAGAATGCCCTCTACAAAATCCATGTTGTTCTGCAACGATGATATAGGAACTATTCACAAAGCCATAATTTAACCGGCAACAATCGCTTTCATCACCTTGGATAGCACTGGGAGAAGGGTGGCTGGAAGGTTATTGGCAGGATCACTACGGCTTACATCCTTGAAAATGGGAGTGATGATACCTTCTTTCCAACCAGTAGGGACTTCAGAGTTATCCATCAATCTTTGGAAATATGCTGCGAGCGTTTCGCAAAGTTGGTCGGAAACTGCACAACGCTGACAGGCAATTCCAGCACTGCGTCATCAAATTGTCGCTGCATGCTTGCTCGATGGAGACGTATGCAATGACTGTATCCTCGTCTGGTTGATCTCGACCCGGGATTAGGCGGGACAGCGCGTCCGCTTGATAAAAATCTTAGGAACGGCGAATTGTATATCTAAATCGTTTTCCAATAATGTGAAAGACGATCGTTGTAAACGGTTTGCAGAATGTGCTGGTATACCTTTTTTCGAGCCGAATATCGAAATCAAAGGCTTGTGATCGGTTAGCAACGTAAAGTGACGGCCATGGATCAACTTGTGGAATACTTTGACCGCGAAGATGAGAGCTAATGCTTCTTTTTCGATTCGGCTGGAGTCAATGATCGTGAAGCATGCATAATCGCCTTGTCGTTTCCATCGGGAAATTTGTGAAGAATTACAGCACCCACACCGTATCCAGAGGCATCGGCTGCAACGACGATAGGCAGCTTGGGATCGTAGTGCGTCAGTTTGATGTTAACAGTGATTTTAGCTTCATAAAAGCTGTTTCGCATTCGCGTGACCAATTCCATGGGGCATCTTTTTGAAGAAGTCGATTGAGCGGTGGACGCACAGTGTGGAGTGATGACAGGAATGCACTGTAATAACTGATCAAACCAAGGAATGATCGCAGGGATGCAACATCTTTTGGGGCCGGCATCTGCTGGATTGATTGTATGTTGTCAGGGTCAGGGTGGCGTCCACTCTGATCGAAAATGAAACCAAGGTATTTTATTGATCTCATATAGAACTGGCATTTCTCTAGACGAAGGCGTAAACCACTTTCAGCGATCCGTTTCAACGTCTCGTTGATGCGACCATCGAGTTCTTCAGAGGAACCGACAATGAGTAGATCGTCCAGGTATGCGGCCACACCTGCGATGTATATATATTTGCACAATTTGATACAGATATGGTGCCGTTCAACAGAAACAATGAAATGTACAAAGCGAGTAGGAGTACAAATCGGTTAGAAACAGTGAGAGGGGAACAGTGGTTAATTTTTTGTCCATTTACGCACATCATTTTTTATTTTTTAAAATAAAGTTTTTGAACAACAGGAAAATGTCAGGGAGTAATAGAGATGATGCACTGTTTCCATTGATGTCGGTTCATTGCCATCGTAGCCAATGTGTCGAGCCATACACTCTCACCTTCTCTTGCACCCCATCCAGGCAAGCGCGCTCATCCAACCCCAGCTAAACCAGAAGTGAGCCTTTTCAAGCCACTCTTCCATGTTAATGACTGACCGCCAGCCACTTCCAGTCTGTACCAGCTGACGCATAAAGCGCTCGGTGTGGTAACCGTTCGAGTTTCATGCGCAGGACGTGTCCCAACCATCGGAGACGACGTCGATAATGGCTGTCTGAACACTAGTGCAGTTGCTTCCTAAGACGTGGTGTTGCCACCGTACGTGAGCAATCCTTCGCAGACAACGTTGGTCGAAGATCTCAAGCCTCCTAACATCTGAGCGAACTGTCCAACATTCGCTCCCGTATAGCAATACTGTCCTTACCGGGGTGGAATATATCCTTCCTTTAATTCCCAAGCTCAAATCACGTCTCTTCCAGAGGCACTTAAGTTTAGCGAATGCCAGTCTGGCCTTAGCAATTCTGGACGTGATTTCCTTCTCTATCCGACCCCCAGCAACCACCAGACTTCATAGGTATTTGAACTGCTCAACATGATCGAGAATCAGATCATTTATAGCAAAATTTGGCAGTTCACCAGACCAGTCCTGAAGGAGCACTTTACTCTTGCTTGGCGAGAACAACAGCCCGTACTTAGATGCCTCCATTGCCATCATATCCAAAGCTTGTTGGATAAATGTTGGGTCTTCGCCCAATAAGGCAATATCATCAGCATAGTCCAGGTCCATAACCCGCTCACCTGGTAGGAGCTCAACACCACCCGTGGAGAAACTACTGAGAGCACTCTGGAGGACGTCCTCGATGGCGAAATTGAACAAGAACGGGGAGACTGGACAGCCTTGTCTTACACCCGTAGTGGTGCTGAATGGTATTGAAAGACTATCGTATGCCCTTACCCTCCCTATCGAGTGTGCATATAGGTACTTTAGGATAGCGACGTACTTCGATGGGATTCCATTGCGAAGTAAGCAGTTCCATAGGGCGGATCTGTCAACCGAGTGAAAGGCGGCTCTGATATCCGGAAACACCACAATGGTAGGTCACTGATACAGGTGACGGTGTTCTAGCATCTGTCGCAGAACGAAGATCTGGTCTACACACCCGCACCCTAGTCGGAAGCCAGCTTGCTCTTCGCGAGAAGTGCCCTCATGAATCGAGGTAAGTCTTCGAAGGAGGATGGCCACCAATATCTTAGCTACCACCGGAATAAGCGGAATTCCGCGATAGTTGCAGCATTCGTTCCGCGCTCCTTTTTTATGGACTGGTATTACTAGCGATTCATCCCAGGAGGCAGGTACCCTCTCATCTACCCAAACCTTTGAGAACAGCTCGCGCAATTCTGCTACGACTGCCTCGCCTCCTTCCTTGAAGAATACTAGGTTGAGCTCGTCGGGGCCCGGAGCCTTGTGTCGCTTTAGTAGTTTGATCTCTCTTCGTATTTCTTCGTCACTGTGCGGGGCTAGCGTCACGGCCCACTGCAAAGTGGATTGAGGGATGTCGGCGGTGTCTGAGGGACGGTGCTGATTGAACTGCCGAGAGAAATATTCTCTCCATCTTTCTAAACGTCTGTGAAGGCTCGTTGTGCGCGAGCCATCATCCTCGAGGATGGTTTCGCTCAGACCTCGCGGCTTAGGGCCACAGACACGAATCAATTGGTAAAGTCTTCTCAAGTTGCTCATGGCTGACGCTATTTCCATCTCCGATGCGCGTTCTTTCCACCAAGTCTTACGGTCACGTCTCAGATTATCTTTGATTAGGAGTCTAAGACACTTCCGATCGTCCTCATACTCTAAACCACTCGGTATAGCACGGCACTGTTCGAGTAGCGTGAGGGACTAAGCAGAGACCCAGCGGTGCGACGGTTGACGAGTGACTTTTGCAGCATGCCGTAGCAGAGTCATAGAGTGCTTGCTTAAAGTAGTGCCAATGACGATCCAGCTCGACCGGCCGATTTTTTGAAAGGGAAACCGATAGGGTATCCCTAAATCTGGCTTTTACCGCAGGCAGCGATCATTTGCTGGGAAACGGTTGGAGCGGTCTTCACAACAAAAGGAAGACGCTGATGCTGGAATAATCCTTTATAGGTATTAATCGTTAGCAGTTCTCATGAATCTAGTGCAACTTCGATCTGCATATAGGCGTCAGCTAGGTCGAGCTTTGTGAAGTACGAACCACCATTGAGCATTGTGTACAAATCAGCTGCGACAGGTAATGGATAGTGGCGAGTTTGCAAAACGGCATTCAAACAAGTTAAAAAATTGGCGCAGATTCGAATGGATCCATTCCGCTTTTTAACGACAACGATGGGTGCTGCCCAGACGTGGTATGTTACTGGAATCAGAACACTTGATCCGGTAGTCTTCGAAGTTCAGCTTCCACTTGTGGTAGGGATGCGCATGGATTGCACGGATGTGCAATCGTGCAGTATTTCTGTGCTGTAAGGCTAACACCATGCTAAATTGATTGGCCATCGGTAGTGAGCTGCATGCTGAAACACGCTGGAGTATCACTACCATTTCTATTTCCATTTCCCCCCTCATATCTGTCTAGGCCTGGGCAACCTGACAGTATCTCAGCCCATGTGCAGTCTCTGACTGTGCGTCACTTTGCCTGGATCAGGTTTGTGCTTTCACATCACAGGGATGCGCCTACTTTAAAATACTCTCTGGTTTCCCAGGCCCAGACAGATACGAAGTTTTATTGCATACTTGTAGCTCAAGTAAATGATTTTAGTTCATGGTTGTTCTCCGAGCCGGTACCGCTAGTCGTGGATGTTTCGTCACCAAGCTAGATGACATCATCTATGAAAATTCTTTCGAAGCGAATCGGCGACGTGGATCGTTTGAATCTATCTGCCGTGTGACCTCATCTATTTTGGTTGGCTGGGATTCTTGCGTGTTCTCATTTATCTGTAGATAACATCCCATTAAGCATGCTAATTGATTGATTGTGGCGCTAAATATAACGCATCGAGAAACTCTCAACTATATTCTTGGATCTTATAATCGAACAATATTATTTCATGTGATCGACTTATTAATAATATTCTTGCTAATAATTCCCACTCACTCCACACTCAAACTAGCTATATCTCAATCTTTTTCTACAACCCGATCGTAATATATCATATTGTCATCTCGAACATCACTATATCAGCCTTCCTTCATCCCATTCGCCTCAAAATATCTCTGTCAAAATGATGTAGTCATCGAACAATTAAGAAAAAATTATCTCGTTGATATTTTGTGTACCATGATTGTTTTGTATTAAACATTAATGTTAAGCTATAATTTCTAATATATTCGAATGAAGCTTTTGAATTCTTCTATTCTTCGTTGTTCTTCAAACACGAATATGAATCTTCACGAGCTGAATTTCCAGTGTTGAGTTGGACTCGCGAGCCACATTCATACAAAGTGGGCGTAGAAATCTTGCGGTGATCTCTGAGATATGTTGCATGTAGGGAACTGTTAATCTTGTCATGCTCGAGTTGTCCCCATGCGCTTGGATTGTTGAATGCTTGTTCCGAATGATGAAGCTTTTAAGGTAACCATTCTTACGGAAAAACTTGATTAAATATCTCTCTTCCTCTTGAGTTCGTCCTCCCACGTTGGAAGATCATTTTGACGCACCGTCGCTTGTGGGTCACGGGGTGCTTTCTTCCGAAGTTCGAAATTTGGTCCGTGTGTTCCTCTACTGTAAACATTTATCTTCCGATTCCCTTATTCTTTTCTTTACACGTTCACGTTCAGAAATGCTAGATACTTTTTTCCTGTTCGTAAATTGAATTCCAGTGAAAACACACTTGATCAGGCGGTGTGCATTCTCGAAATTCTCTTTCTTCAGAATCACGAGCATATTATCGACGTAGCGGATCTGGAGTTGAGGTTTTATCAGCGGTAATCCGTTTCATTATAGCTTCCGCTAGCAACCCAGAGGTTGGTAATCATGCGTGACGTTCGTTTGCGAGCATAGTTCTAATAACGTATATTTTCTCTGGTCAGTCGATTTGCATCATGTTCCGTTCCGCGTTCGTTTATCAGTGATGATTTGGTTTGCAAGAATAAAGTTGTGTCAATCGACGTGAACAGCCCTGTCACGTCGAAGGAAACCCTAATTTCTCCATCACCTATACTCAATTCTTCTTCAGGATTTCATCCGCGGCATCTCTAATAATCTTATCCTTGAATGAGGTATACGGAGAAACTGACACTGAGAATCCAGGTGTTTGTGCATATAGTTCAGTGCCGACGACAACTCATTTAGTGCAACGTTGAGTACTACTCTTTTGCCACCCATTGAGACTGAATGAGCCTGTAACTTTTTTAATGGCAGAGGAAATTGCACAAATCCATAAGCCTTATATCTCCATTCTTCTCTGGCGCAACATACATTTTGACTTGCATTGACTATCTATCACATACAGCTCAATACCATTGGCAAATCAGTTTATCACAGTGTTACTATTGTTGCTCCTGTAACACTGTCCCAGGTTGAGTTGCCACCGGTTGTGCATACGAAAAAGCGCTTGAGTCTAAATGTCATTTTCTGTTACTTTTATTTACCTATGCAACTTGACATGGTTTTAGACAACCTGCAGTCTATGACTGTACGGTATGAAATCACAAGCCTGATCCAGGCAAAGTGCCGCAGTCACAGACTGCACGTGGGCTAATATACTGTCAGGTTGCTCAGGCCTAGACATATATGAGGAAGAAAAAATAACAGGAAATGATAGTGAGACTCCAGCCTGTTTCAGCATGAAGCTCACTACCGTTGGCCAATCAATGTAGCACGATGTTAGCCGTACGATACTTTATCTGGATTCAGATTTGAGATTTCATACACAGATCATGTGAAGAAAACAATCACAGAAATGCAGAAGCCGTGTGTCGCAATTTGTATAAGAAACGACATCTTTTAAAAGTCTTTTCTAGAAACTAGATTGTTTCTAAACGAAATTTAGTAGTTCCAATTGATTGAAACGAGTTTTCATTTCATGCGACTTTTCATCTAGCAAACATCGACAAATTG
>JACCGJ010013917.1:0-11178 GCA_013407085.1 Atriophallophorus winterbourni | reverse complement strand
GTCAAATGATCGCATCGAAATAGGATTTAGATTCCAGGGATTATATTTCAAGCTTCATCAACGCTTTGGTAATGACAAGCAGTCCCACTAAAGTTTGAAATATGAGAAAACTTCTTGTCATGTCCTCAGCGATAATTTTACAGCAACAATCAAATTACTGTGTTCTCGTGAAATTGGAACCAAATTTGTGTTGAATGGCAATCGGCTGAACTATCGACGAATAAGAGAAGACCTTATCTTACTTTAGAAAACATCCCATACCCGAACCATCCCTTACAGGATTTATTCACGCGAAGGGAACCGAGAAATTATCGGACCAATATATATGTGCTGTTGATTGCTCACTATGGAGGCATTGCGTTCTGTTTGATATTTATTTGCGAATAACACGCTGAGATTCAGCTTATTTCTGCAGCCGCATCGGTAAAACTTTCGTGAAAACAATTGTCAGACTATATTTATGAGACAAAAACAAACAAAGCAATGGTTGCAGTCCCCTCTATCGACTTCATTCTTGATTAGCGAGATGACCTTGGTGTCTCGCATCTCTTGACAACTGATGTGTCCGCAGAATTTTTGGAGTTTGATGTCACAGTCGCATACGTAACGATGCTCTCCGAAATAAGCTCTTCGGTAGTAATGTTGATTTCGAGAAGCAGATCAACCTGCATATGTTACGTCGGTTGAATCACGTTTTACGGATGCCGGACCATCAACTTCCGAAACGGATTCTTTGTTGCGACGCCACATCTTGATTGGTGTATATCTCGTGGTGTCAAAGCAGTCACATAGCATACACAGCAAGACCTGTTACATGCAACCTTTCCAAAGTCGGCGCAGCACGTCTTCCTGACTGGTGTCCCCGCGATCAGATATCACAATGGTTAGTAACACTTCAGGGAATGAACCAAAACCGTGTTCAGTGTCGGTCACTGATGCACTAAGCATCTTCTTGTAGTGTTTGCTTAACCTCGTAATTTGTCAAGCGGAGTGACGAGAAAAGCTTGTTATGATGCATGACAGTGAAAGCCGCAAGCCGCAGCTGTCGTGCTGATGCGGCACTAGTCGATCACGAAACCTGATTGAATGAATGTTCCAATGAATCGTTCTACTGCGGTGGAAGGCAATCGCTACTCTAATGCGCGATGTCACAGAGTTGGCATGTGGCTGTTCCAACTTTAGCAGAAGGTTCCACTTACAGGATATATCATCGTGCAACCAAACTCGTGCTTGGTTTTCAAGACCTTACATACGAGAAAAGGTTGAAAAAGATAAAGCTCCCCACTCCCCTTCAACGTAGACTTCGAAGTGACGTTATCATTACATACAAAATATTGAATACTCCAGATCATCCACTCAAACATTTGTTCAAATACCATGAGTCAGGAATTACACGTAGCCACTCAGCGGCGCTACAAATCCCCCATTCACGTACTAATTGTCGCCGATATTTCTATTCGGCACGTGTCTGTTTCCTGTGAAATGCCCTTCCCGAAGCAATTATCACCCCTCCCTGTATCAAAACATTCACTCGAAACTTGGACACTTATTTGTTACCTAACGATTTGACGATGCCTGTTTATTGACTCAGGGTAAGCATATTACTTGACTCCAGTGACATCGTATAATTGGTCTTTTATATACCTCTTATTGAACGAATATTTACTATGATATGGTAATTGTGAAGCTATGTGCTTTTTTGTGACCATAAATTCTTGAATCTTGAAACTTCCAGTCTACACGTTGGCTAAAGCATGAAGTATACACAACTTTTTGAAAAAAAAATATGATTGATAGAATATCGCAACCCTTTTTTAACAGAACTCGGCCCAGTCAGTCAGGACCAGATGTGGAATGGCGTAGTTGTGAGGTTGGCCAAATTCTCTCTTTGCTCAAACAGATGAAATCTTTGTCTTTACAACTAGCTGCGGTTGTCGCAGGAGCCCGGACTCCTACGTCGGGGTCTAAGAAATGTTCATTTGCAGTGGCTTTTGACCCTCAATGATATGGCTCCAATTAATGTTTAGTGACGGTCTTTCTGTAGACATCTTCTGGATTGTTTGAAAATTCTTGTATGTTGTTAAGTAAAGCTATAAGAAAAGAAAGCTGTCATGATGATTCACAAAACGTGTTTGAATGCATGTTTGATTCGAAGTGTAGGAACCTCATTCTGTGACTAATCTTTCATAGGTCCAGTAGCTTTTCAAGTCCCACCATTCCCCATATCTCTTAAAATATTTTACCATGTTATGGTTGTATGGCAGTTAATCACTTAATACATGTTACCCGTGTAATGCTTCTCATGATGATGATGATGAACATCGCGGTTTGTTAACAGACCCCTATGTAACAGTCACTTCAATGTCTTAATATGTTCACGCTCTTCCTTTGTTTCGAGGCTTGATGAACCTGATCTTTACATCTCCACCTGATGACGACGACGAAAAGACAGAAATATACAAGTGATAAGCATGTGAGCAACACATTACAACGTTTACACACATCTTCCAAACATTTCAGATCAAAATCAAAGACGGACAAGCACCGGATCGCTTATGCAACAATGGACAAGAATCTTTGTGTAGCGGAAATATGGATTTTTTCTATTGCTGTCAGGGGAATTTGTGTAACCTCGCTGCCAATAACCGAGCTGATTACTCCTGTATTTTGTGGACGATTCTTGTTTACTGTTTCTGGATGATTTTCGCATAATTGGTGTTTAACACAAATGATGAAATATATAGTGACGTTGCTTGTTTTTCGACCTAAAATGTTTCTGGAACGCAGTGTGGTTAGTCTCTTTCGGTCGATGTCGTTCGTGTATGTATGTATTTATGTATGAAAGCACAAGCCTGATCCAGACAAAGTGCCGTACAGTCAGAGACTGCACTTGGGCTAAGATACTGTCAGGTTGCCCAGGCCTAGACAGATATGAGAAAGAAAATACCAATGGTAGTGAGACTCCAGCCTGTTTCATCATGCAGCTCACCACCGATGGCTAATCAATTTAACACGGTTAGCCGCACAGCACGGAAGTAATCTACGATTGCACATCCATGCATAGATTTCATAGATTTCCATCGCACGCGCGAGATTATCTCTTGTCGACTGGGAAGTTAGAATATCTTCTGCAGCCTTGGAAGCTATGAGCAGCACTCAATCGAACAGAGACATTTGTTCGCTGTTGATGTGGTCTAATTTCAGCACTAGAAATCAATACCAGCTCTTTCCGGACTAAAAAAGGATTCAATTTAATTTTAATGGTCTAAAAAGCATATAGCTTTACAAAAAACACAGAATAATATGGGAACTACGAATAATATAACAAGCAAAAATAGGATTTGGTTGCTTACTGAGCAGTTCAAGAATCAGGTAAAAATCCAAAAAGCAGAAATTGTTTTCGATTGGTGGGATGACAAATGTAATGTATGGGTCAAGATGTATAGTTTTCTTCGATTCACGGGTTAAAGGTCAAACGGGCAGCATGAAGTATCTTGAACATATGCTGATTTGGTGAGTTTACAACATAATCGGGTAGATTGTTCCAAGTAAAACAAACTCGCACGGCAAAAAATGCCGTCTACAGTTGAGTCGCAAGTGAGGGACACTTAGAATAAATGTGTAAGCTCTTGTCTTAAGCGAGCCCCGTAGATTAAATAAACATTGTAGAGGATGGTTTTCGGTATTTAAAATATTGTGAACCAAAACCAAATCTCTCCGGAGATGATGACGTGGATGATCGAATAAATTAAGGGTTTTGATTAGCTCATTGTATGGTTTCCGGTTGAGTCCGGCGACAAGTTTGATAGCTTATTAACACACCTAAGTCCTTCTGTTCCAAAGTCCGCGAGAGGCTGTGTACCAACAAAATACTGGAACTCCACATATTTTCCAAGGTTTAACATGTGACACTTTCGGAAATTGAAAAATAGGCGATTTTTAGGGACCAAATCTGGAGGTTGTCCAGATCCTTCTGGAGCTGTTTACAGTCATCCGGCTTATTTATTCACGACCACACTTTTACAAACTCCGCGAACAGTACGATCTTGCATTCGATAAGAGCCGGTAAGTCATTGGTATAAGTGCGAAGAGGATTGGTCAGAGGACAGAACGCTGAGGCACTCCACTTGTCTCATCTACCGACTTCGATAAAGCACCGTCCACAAAGGCTTGAACAAGCCGATCAGTCAGGTAATTTTCTAACCAGACTAATAGTCTGCCAGTGATACCACAATGTTCCAGCTTCTACAAGAGAATACTGTGGGTTACATGGTCAAATGCTTCAAACTTGTTAAGGTAACATACATGGATAGTATCCCGAACATCTACTACTTGAGTACAATCGTCAAGGGTTAGGAGAAGGTTAGTAAGCAGGAGTATTCCTTATTTTCTGTGAGTCTGAAGAGAATGGTCATTAGCAAGTTCTTTAAAGCTGATCGATTTAAACTTTTTATATATCCTCGCTAAGTCGAAAACTTGATTTTGTGTTGACATGAAGAAGCCTTTTGGAATAAAGCTGTAATCAATCTATAGACATGACCAAACCTGTGTAAGCGACACTGCCACGTCTGCTTTTCAACTTTTATTAGTTCCCGAACGTTTAAAGATTCCAAAGCGGAGTTAGTTGAAAAGGTATTATAGTTTACATATTGTGTAATACTTCCAACAGTTATTGGATTCTGAGATCAACTTCAACATTGTGTAAAATTTAAAATAAATCTGCACCAGTGTAGACCAACTGTTCATAGTAAGGATATAATTCAATGATTCCATTAAAACGTCTACACCATTGTTGAAATATTGGAACACGATCGGCGGCGAAACCTTTGAGTTTTGGGTTCGAAAAGAGAGAGACGTCTTTCGGAATGATAAACCAGACCTCGTATTGAGTTGTGGCGGAATTTTAACGATGAAGACCATATATAGGTCTCAAGGCGAATCCTTTTCGTTGACATAAATATCTCACAAATGTCAAATCGTCCCATTGATTTCTCTTCGATGTTGGTTTGGAATAGCGTGTACTGGAAACACGTGTGAAATCGGACAGCAAGTAATTCAATTTCTACAGACTTCCGGTCATCCTATGGTTATTGTTAAGCTTGCTACTTTTTCTACCATAAAATTTTCTGAGTTCTGAATAGTTTCCTGAAAAATCTCAGTGATATCGTTAGTGCTCATTATTACCAAACGTGACGGCGGATCCCTCACAGAACAACTTATTAAAACTGGAAGAATGAATATAGCCAATCATATGGGATGGGGATGTGAGCACCAAAATATACTAGCTAATCATGTCATTTTTACGAGAAGCAACCAATGAAGTCAAAAGAAATGATATTTCGCCTTTAGGCTACTGACAAATCACAAGTAGGCAGAAAACATTTACTTGTATGGACATCTAATGAAAGATTGTTGTTGAGGACCACTAAAATCAGGCTCAAGATTCAACATTTATGGTGAGAGAAAAAGACAAATGGCTGTACAATACCATAAAAAATACCTCTAAAAGTAATACAAATCGTTACGTTAATGTTTGCGTGTATGTGATTCAAAGGAGGAGTTAAAGTAATTTTACAGACAGGAAATTTCAGCCGGAAATATATGCTTTGGTAATTTGTTTTTCCAAGTATATGATTTAAGAAGATATCACTGAGGGATTTCAATGAAATGGGGCTGTATGAATATTGCTTGTCAAGCATTTAAATGGTGGAGGACTCCTAGTTCTGATATTTTAGCAAACGTGAATCATTATCAGTGAACTTTTAATTGGTTAAAATCTCAAATGAATGACCCAAATGACCCAACAATTACACGACACTCAAATCTTTGTTAATACTAAAATCACGTGATAAGCGTTTTAATTTTCATCGCAAATGAAACAAGTTTGAGGTGCTCAGCATTATAAATAATATTGTGATTCTTGACAGCTCAGAACTCAGAATGTTTACTGGTAGAAAAAGCAATAAGCTTAACAATAACCATAGAATGACAGGTATATGAAGTAAAATTACAAAATCTCTCGAAAATCAATAAAGACAGTCACATACCACATGGTTCGTCATATACTCATCCAGTTTAGAAGCGAAAACCGCAACAGATTCCGAGGGTGTGATTTCTACAGGCAAAATGTTTCAAGTGAAACAAATTATTACCGAGAAAAAATTTCGACGAATATCCAATCGAGAATGTGGAATGCTTAAAGCCTTTGGATGTTTTCGTGTTCGAGTAAGGCCATTGGGCTTTAGCAAGTGTTTAAGGGGATGGTTTTCAGTATGCAACATTTTGAATGCCAACATGAGTTCACTCCCTATAAGTCGTTGGATAAATTCGTGTAGATTTAGTTTTAACATTCGCTCTTTGAAAAGCAAATGTCTGTACCGGGAGACCAATTTTGTCCCACGATGACAAATCATGTCAAGTATTTCGATATCCTTCTTCAGCCATGGTCCTCAGGCTTGGATGATATTTTCCATAACAGGACGTACATATGTATTAATTAACCGGGGTAAGGTATGTAATGTAATTCTTTGTATGCCAACATGAGGTCACTCCGTATCTGTTACATGTGTGTGTATGACTGATTAAATTGATGAAATAATTAGCTTGAAGTTTCAAAACAATAAATGTTTGGGTATTTTTATAGTTTGCTGCAACACTTACATATCAAGCTTAGAATTTGAATATATGTTTCCTCTGCGAATCAAACTATAACGTAACTGATAGCGCTCGTATTATCTACCACGATCATTTTCGTAATCAGAAGGTAGTTGATGTTGACCTCTTTCAGTGGATGACATCCTTGGGTGTTCACCGCTAGTGCATGGTGCGCGGTCTTTGAATGGACCGTGACGAGATTTACATATTACAAATAGTTCACGTTCACCTTCTGTTAAGAATAACAGCTGTTTTTCCATACCAATATTCAGCATTTCATCGAGTCAAAGAATGACATATCATGATTTGCATGCGATAAAATTTTGAATCAATACTACAAATTGAATACAAAGATGCGATTTGCAAAGTCGAGGATAAATCCTCATTTACAACATGAAACTTGGCTTTATGTGGGGAGTAAGCTTAATTCTGCAATCGGGGCAGTGCAACATCATGCACAGTTTGAAGTATTTTGGAATGATTAAATGATAGCACGATGGTTAATTTTAGGTTTTCGGTCACATTATTTTAATGAGTATTATATGACATTTGAATGTCGTCTACTTCATAAAGTTATTTTGACTATTTCTTTATTCTCCAAACCGTTCTGTCAGTACAAAGTTAGACTATGTGACAAGAAGCTCCCTTTTTGTAGTAACAGCGACATAAATTGTCGAATCGATTATCCTTGTAAGCCTAATCTCAAAGAAAACGCGTTGACTGTTTCCAATGTAAGCGCGATATAGCAAATATTTAACATCGTAGAGATAATACCTGTGGTTATAATGTTTGTTTTAATAATGTTTCCGTAAACCAATGACAACCAACTTGAAGGCCGATATTCTTATTTCAATTCATCAAAGAGTAGATTTTCGGGAATTCGGCCGTTGAGCATTCTACAGACATGATTGTCAGGTGTAGGTCACGTTGTCATTCAAAGTTATTTAAAGTTGTATTGGTCTAAAAAGCATTTAGCTTAACAATAACCATAGGATGGAGTTGTGAGGTATATACAATAAAAAAGAAGAAGAACAGGGAAACTCATATAGTGTAAATCGTATCAAAATTTGGGTTTTCTCTCAAGTATTTGTCCACATTAGCTTCAAAAATATCCAGGTTGGCTGAGTGTGTAACAGTGGAGGGGAGGGTCTTCCATATGAAACTTACACGTACAGAATACGAATATCTTCGACAGTTCAGTCTTGAAGTGGGAATAAGCACTGTAAGTTCATGTTACCGACTGGCACGGGGTGACAAGCGTGTGAAAAGTTTGGACAAGGGATGGTTAGGGACGTGCATAATGTTGTACATCAGTATGAGGTCACATCTTAGTCAACGACAGCGTAGTATATTGAACCGGTTCGGTAGGCCAACCGTAAAGAGAATTCCAGTTAATTTATCTGAAGTGAAAGAAGTCAAATGCGCTATACGAAAAGGTTCAAAATTTTAGCTTTACTTTAATTCAATTCAATTCAACTCAATGGTCTAAAAAGCACATAGCTTTACAAAAACCACAGAATAATAAGCGAATTACAAATAACATAGGTAGTAAAACGGGGTTTGTTTGCCTACTGATACAAATGACACACGTCACACAATTACCAAATTTCAATAAGACAGATATTGTCTGAATTTTACGATAATTCCATAATTTTGAGGAAGATATTTTGAGGGGAAGGGGGTGAAAGAACGCTGATATAGTGAAGTTCGGGATATATTTCGATCGCGTTGTAGAACAATATTAAGATTTAGTTTGTTTCGCCTGGAGTGGGTGGGAATTAACACCAAAAAGTTTATTCATAAGTCGATCACACGACAAAATGTGTTGTTTGATTATACACTACAAGATGCGTTCGTAAGAAATTTAGTTTGTGAGAGAAATAGTCTCCATACAGCGTCTTATTGTCGTAAAGTCTTTTGAAAGAAGTGTGTGAAAAATTACAGGAGAGCAGAATAAAAGATGTGGCAATATATAAGAGAGTGTGGAGTCAGAAATCACTTAGGCCTAACGTCCAGAGAGGGAAGACGAAACGCGTAAAATGAGAGCCTTCGTACATTTTATAAGTGTAGTATTAAGACGAACAGTCCAGGTTTATTTAGAAAACATCGTGACCTCTAGATACCTGACAAATTCTCTTCATTTAGGTAATTGGAATTGATTATATGCCGCTGAAAATTGCTATACAAAGCGTCACGCTTAATGAAAAGTAGATTAGTGAAAAGTTCACATTTCAGGATTAAAAAAACCTGATCATCTCTCTTCAGACCAGTTAGCGATTTTCTCAAATGCAGTTGAGAGAGTATCTGAAAGCTATTTCTAGGAACAGCGCATCAAATGACCACATCATCAGCGTATTGTAGACTCAAATTTGAGAGCGGACGTAAACAAGCAGTTAAGTATATTTAAACAAAGAATGATGAGAAACTTGCACGTTGAAGAACTTCTTTCACAATTTGGAGCAAGAAAGAGCGTACATCTATTTACCTCCACGTATTGAGGTCTATTCAAAAAGTATCCGCACATTCAGTTACCAATGTTATGTGACATCAACAGGTTATCAGTAGTTTTACGAGTTACGCACGATCTGCAGATCAAAACGCATTTGTAATGTCAAGTAAACATACCTCATCACAAGTAGGCGTTCGCCGAACTGTGTAAAACCGCGTTTCAATATTTCTACATTGTTTAGATTGATGCTGTGGCTTGTAACTAAAATATGTTCAACCAAGATGAATCACGAATGAGAGATTGATATTCCCTCTTTCCTCTTTCCGTTTTTCAAATTGGCAGCTACATATTCCTGGGACCAAAGGACTGCCTGGAAAACACTTGACGCATAATCGCATACGACGAGTATATCAAAAAACAAAGAACCAACTTTAAAAGTGGTGGGCGCTCCGTTGAATTTTTCCATCGACAAAAATTCTAGACGCTTGATTGGCTTATTAGCCATTTAAAGTCCCGTGCAAACTAAACTGACTTCAACTAAACTGAACAAGGTGCTTCCTAAATGAAACCCAGGTAATCTTTTGAAGTATCAATCGTCTCAGTTTATCAGCCATTAACATTCCTGTGCCAACTGAAGTAAATTGAACTGTACTGAACAAATGTTTCCCTAAATACAAGTCGGATAATCTCTTGCAGATCAAGAAAAAACGCATTGGTAATGATGTGTTCGTCTGTATCTTTCCATCGAAATTAATCATGGACGCTCGATCAGCTCGTTAGCTACTGACTGTCTTGTGCAAACTAAACTAAACTTCAATTGTACCAACTAGTATCAGCGAACAGTATCTTGTCATCATATGCGATAGACCTGGCGATAGAAGATGCGGGGCGTGGCTCTTTTCCTTGAATATGGTCTGCACAATACGGGCCCAGGGTTATCTTTCGCTAGTGAAAATGTCCAAGTTGTTACTAGTGTCCTGAGTTGCTACAAGTCAGCACTGGCGATCGCTTGTGTATACGTCACGCCCTGTGCAACAGAGCGAGATATTAGTCAACTGCTTGAGACGCTTGACGGATTGTTTGAATCAGCCCCAAGCGTATTTATTCTAGGTGATTTAAATCTCCTAGACATAGACTGGTCAGCTCCCTCAGAGGTACTCACCGAGCAATCCGCATCTTTTCTCGATTGGATAATCTGTCATGGATTACAGCACGTGAACGAACCCCCTAGGTTCGGAGATGGATGCACTCCATCCACTCTTGACTTGGTGCTGTCGTCTCAGCTAGAAGCTGTCAAGAATTTCAAGTTCCAAACACCTCTTGGAAAAAGCGACCACGTAATGTTGAGCTTCGAAGCAATGTTGCATTTTCACAAACCTCTTGCGCGCCCTAGGCGTGATTTTAGTCATGTTGACTGGGGCCTACTTTTACAGTTATCAAAATCTTACCTTTTTTTCGAGTGATTCTAGTGTAACTGAAAACTGACAGAATTTGCAAATTTCTTAACGGGCTACACGACCTGCATGCTCCACTGCAATGTGTGATTAAGCACCAGCGGTCATCCTGGTGGTCTCCTAGCGTTCGTCGTTCTATTCGTAAACGTGATCGCTTATGGCGGCAATATAGGCTATCGCTCACCTCTGGTTCGTGGGTCCGTTACAGAACCACCCGAAACGCTTGTGTCAAAATGCAGCGTGTGCTAAAATAGAAGTTTGAGTTATCCTTAGCCAGGGAGGCTAAATACAACCCGAAAAGGTTTTACAGTTACGCGCAATCTAAAGGAAAATCTAGAATAAACATCGGAGACTTAAAACGGGAGGACGGACAAGTAGCTAAAAGTGACCTCGCTAAGGCGACAGCCTTCTCAAAGTTTTTAGTAGCGGTCAGCGAAGGGATAATTCTTTACACACCGTCTGAGTTGCTAGACTTTCCATCTGGTATCCCTGCACTAAATGATTTGTCCTTTAATGAGGCGGAGGTGTATGGAGCTCTTATTCATGTTCGCGATAACAAGGCTGAGGTACCGGATGGCATCCACTCAATTATGCTGGGAAATCTTACCCCAGTGCTTGCAG
>JACCGJ010013916.1:0-19080 GCA_013407085.1 Atriophallophorus winterbourni | reverse complement strand
GAAGTCATTTTCTTTTTTAATAAAATAACCGTTGGCGTGACATAACAAGAAAGCCGACCAAGTTTACCTTAATCTAGCACACGGCATAAGTGGTTTTGCCGAGATTATCTATTTCAACATATTCGCGTGCCGCCAGTTGTCATATTGTTATCCTTTGATTCACGTTTAACACCATGCAATTTGGGTTCGCGTCAAAAAATAAAAATTTATAGCCCTTGTGGTATAATTGTTAAGGCACGTAACTATTATTTGGGAGGTCCAAAGGCTGAATGCGGTTGCGTAATTTTGAGGAAAATGTAATTGATCCAAAAATGGCCGGGTAAATAACTGTGAGAAACTGACACGCTCGATTAGTTAAATACCTTCACCGCTTTGTGGCAACGACCATCGCGCTGAGACTGGACATTAACGAGGCGCGATAGTTTGTGTACCTCCATGACCCATTGAGCTATACTGAGTGATGTCTTTTGGCGCCAGCAGAGCCACTGATACCAGGAAGGTCGATGGATAGAGATCAGACAAAATAAGTCTTAACCCACTGCCCTGTGGTTTAGGCTTTTTGGTGAAAGGCTCCGGGTGGGGCCCCCTAAGCCAACCCTCTACTTCGCCTTGGGCAACCGGGTAGTATCACACCCACAATCAGCTATGAAAATGCAGATAAAATAGCAGATCCCATGGAAACGAGATCTGATATAAACATTGGCTTTGGAAGCTTCTATGATGTGATAATGAATAAAAAACGGCCATGGGTTTGGAAGGTTTAAATGTAAGTGTGCAAAATCGGGATGTGTGAACAGAACACGTCGTTGAAATATTTAAATTTAAGTCTGTTGAAATGCAAAAATAAAAATACCTTCCGAGGAGAACATGGTTTTCTCGAACGATTCCATGCGTCCACGGCAGGAAAAGAGGATGGTATCTGGCATCGATTGGTTGCGGTATCTACCGCTTGGGAGGATGGGGTTTCGTTAAATCCCTCAGTGGAATGAGATTGAGATTCCGTGACAAATCCATTCGCAACAGTTGAACCGCTGCTTTTGGACGATAACGCGACGAAAAAGGTGTTGAACCAAAATCTGCAAAGTCGCTATTCGAAGGTGTGAAGGGTGTTTTAATGAGCATAGTTCAATTCAATTCAATTTAATGGTCTAAAAAGCACATAGCTTTACAAAAACCACAGAATAATATGCGAATTACAAATAACATAGGTAGTAAAACGGGGTTTGTTTGCCTACTGATAAGTTCAGGAATCACGTAAAAATACCTAGAGCAGAATTGTTTCTCAACGGTTGGTAGGGTAAATATTTATAGTTTGACTTGGACATTGGTTCAAAGCTTTTTATGAATTGAAATATATTGTTTCAATGTTTTGGATTGTCAACATGCCATTGTCCAAATTCGATTGAAGATACCAAGTTGGGTGAATGTGGCAACCTTACAATGTAGGCATCATCTCATCCTCGATTAAGTCAACAAGTCTGGAGCCAGACAAGTGCCAATCATAGAAGCAGGAAAGCAGATAAGCAAGCGCCAGTGGGGGAAAGGGAAGAGGCAAGCGGAATACGCAAAAGCAAATGCACAAAAAGCAGCTTGTTTTTGTAGTTTCACTGCATGCGATTTTTTGGGGTTTTTTTGTTTTTGTTTTTTTTGTTTTTTTATGTAAAATAATACCGAATAAAAAAATTATGACACACATAATAAAATACACTGGCGCCACTGACTTCGGTTTTTAGCCATATCACGTAAGGTTTCCAGCCAACTATTAGTTGGAGCTTTTGGACCCCACCCAGGCAAACGAATACGCCCAACTGAGCCTATCGCTACGGTGAGTTTCTTCATCCCAACGCGCCACGTCCAATGGGTAGGCAGTTCCAGGTAAAGCATACACGTACAGAATAAAAGTACCTTCGACAGTTTAGTCTCGAGTCAGGAATATGTACTGTATAGTCGTGACTCCGGCTGGTTCTGCGAGGTAGTCGCGTGAATAGTTGATTTAGGGGATGGTTGGGGGTATGCAGTATATTGAACATAAGTATCAAATCACCTCTAAGACGGCGGTAGCGAAAGTCGAATAGATTGAGACTTGCAATACGATCTTCGTATTGTTTGTGCTTCAAACCGCGTACGAGCTTGGTGGTCCGATGATATATTCTCTACAAGAGGCTGATGTCCTTCTGTAGCCATGGTGACCAAGCCTGAACCGCATACTCCATGGTTGGCCTCAAGTACGTATTAATTATTCGATGAACGGTTTGCTTAGTGAAACTCCCGAACACGCGTTTTAGCAGTAGCAGTACTCGCGTCGTCTTTTCATAGACAGCTGTGGCGTTGTGCGACGGTTTCAACGTGCTGCTCACCCACACACCCAAGTCCTTCTCCTTGTCAGTGCTTTCAAGAATATGGGAACCAAGGGTGTAAGAGAACTCAAAATATCTTCCAACAGTCAATACCTTGCATTTGCTGAAATTGAAACGTAGTTCATTTCTAACTGACCAGTTCTGTAAGGCATCAAGGTCCAGCTGAAGCTGTCTGCAATCTTCAGTTGTGCGTACTTGCGTCCACAGCTTGATGTCATCCGCAAATAACAAGATTTTGCTGCGAACAAGTTTCGGTAAGTCGTTTACATAGATCAGGAAAATAATTGGTCCAAGCACTGATCCCTGCGGCACCCCACTCGTTACTGCAATGGGTCGTGATAAAGCACCGTCAACCCTTACTCGAATGACACGGTCGCGGAGATAATCCTAAAACCAAGCTAGTAATGAACCCTTGATGCCACATTGCTCCATTTTTTGTAGTAACAGACTGTGGTTGACACGATCGAATGCTTTGGACATATCAAGATAACACGCGTGTATGGTGAGACCTTTGTCTACAGCTTGTGTCCAGTCATCGAGGGAGAGCAGAAGGTTTGAAAGGCAAGAGTGTCTTTTTCTGAGGCCGTGTTGTTCGACTGCGAGCAAGCAATTGTCTTCCAGATGTTTTGTGACGCTGTTTGCAACGAGGCGCTCCATTACTTTAGATATCACCGGTAGTAGTGTTACTGGTCTATAGTCGGATACTTCGGAACGGTTTCCTCCTTTGTAGATTGGGGTAATGATGCCATTCTTCCAATCACATGGAACGAAACTTTGGGTTAAAGAGAGATTAAACAAGTAGGTCAGGGTCGTACACAAAGTAAACGAAGCAAGTGTTTACATGTTCGGACCAAATTAAAACAAATGGGAAACTCTGTGTTTTCCCAACCATCTCAACGCTTCGTTCGGTTTCGGTGTCAAATGTCGAATAGCATCACGCGTAAAAACGAAAAAAAAACTTTGCAAGTGCATATTAAGCGTTTGTCAAAATCTTAATATTTTAAATCTTTAGGATTGATCTTTCATGTGGCATCATCATTATCATCATGAATGACAGCAATGCATATCGGTAGTAAATAGCGGATGCTTAATTGCCTAGAGTCAGCGAAATCCTAAGTAGATAGGGAAGGATGAGACATAAAGACAAGATATCTGTTCAATTAACTTTTGTGCTAAATTATACCGCAATACAAGATTCCTGTGGCAAAAATAATTCTGAGTTTTGAGTTCTCCAGTGTTAATAATTCCATCAACATTCCAAGGATCGAAGCTCATCTTTGTATAAATAAACGACCGAATAAAATGAAATAAATGAAAATAAGTGTTGAACGAGATAGCAAGGGAGAACAATGTCCGAAATCAATACATTTTCCGAAATACTTCATCACGTGAAATTGTTAAAAAAAGTAGCTCCGGAAATGACATTTCGGCTTGCTGTAAAGAAAAATGAAGGTAGTAACAACAAAAGTTGAACAGAACGGAGCTGACTATTGTCTATACGACGAATCGGATTTAGTTGAAGAACAGGATTTCGATCGTGGCATATATTAAAAACCACGTTTGGGGTCGCTCTTTGGAGCCGATTGGAGGAAAACGGCCCATCGATTCTGCGAAAGATGTACAAGCAGTCCTTGATAGTAAAAAGACCCTAAGAACCGGAACTGTGGTTACGGGTGTCAATATTAATCACGCGCATTTCAAACTTTTATCAGTTGCAACACCGGCTAATTGGAAGACCTTTCCACCAGAACAGCTCAAGCTTAGATCGTGGATTATTTTGGACAATTCAGATAATTGCCGTGAGTTGACCGATTTTCGTCGGGGAGGATATGCAACCCATGAATATCGATGCTCAGACGGGAGTATAGTTTACTCTGCCTATAAAACTGGCCTTCATCTACAGTAATCGACTTCATATTAAAGGTGTGACCGAGTTTAGACCGGTTGATAGGATCATTGTCGGCAGCTGGATATTTTTGACAGACATCTTCCAATGCGCTTGGAAAGGGAATGCGGCAAATGATCAATAAGCTTGGGCAGTAAAACTCTGCTGAGAATGTTTCATCATTCTTTTCAAAAGCAGCTTGTTGATCTGCTACCTATCCGGTGTTTCACCGCCAGGTTTACTGTTAGAATGACCAACAGGAGCACCATAGCTGTAGAATTGGAGTTGTAATGGAACATGGCAAACTTCGTAATACAATTCTTCCACTCGAAATACCTCCAAATGGAAGTTGCATAATCACAACGGGAGCATAGAAGCAAAACACCTTTGCATGCTGCCTCGAGCTAAATGTCAGTCAATAACGTGAGTTGGCGTTTTTGTGTACGCGCGAACGAGCCAACGTTTGACTACAACAACGACGACGACGACTTCTAGATGGGTTGACAGACAAACATGATGAAAATAGAAAATGACACAATTCAATCACGTGAAGCTTCAACAGTCAGGTATTTAGCAGCGAGTCATGAAAGAATGCTGGGTGTGTAAACGATCCGATGGGTGCTTGGAGAGTAAGAAGAAATTACTCGAAAGAAACGAAATGAAAAATGAACATGCTCATTAAACGGAGGGCAGTTCAATTGACCACTGCCAAACGTGAAAACAAGAAATCACTTCCAAATTGATTTGCGGGAGTCAAAGTAAACATTATCATGAGTTTACACCCTGTCTTTGGCACATGTGATTGAACAGGTTAGTCGTACCAACCTTACCAAACAATGCACGGATGTGCAATCGTGCAGTACTTTGTGCTGTGCGGCTAACACCGTGCTAAATTGACTGGCCAGAGGTAATGAGCTGCATGCCGAAACAGGCTGGAGTCTCACTACCATTTCCTGTTCTTTTTTCTTCCCCATATCTGTCTAAGCCTGGGCAACCTGACAGTAACATCGCCCAGATGCAGTCTCTGACTGTGCGGCACTTTGCCTGGATCAGGCTTGTGCTTTCATACTATCATACCATACCATACCTAACAATGGCACCACTTGGCGCCACTTGTTTTCCATTCTTCCACTGTTTCAAGCCGATCCTTATCTTGTTGTCTCTACCTAATGAGTGCAAACACCATGAAACCGGTCGTAGGTGTGTGATCAGCATGAGGCTATATTGTTCGACCATTTTCAAATACAACTGAGTAAGCAGTGAGATTCATGAAACCTTGCACCAAAAAACAACTGTTAGAGTGAGGGATGTTTACAATTGGATTGTGAACAAGTAGGGACATCTCGCATCACACACAGTCACACTTACTTGTTTGAGAACTTGGAGTCGCAGAGTGACTTTGATGCATATGTCACCGGCTAACGATAGACCGTCGTCAAGCTGTACAGAAGCCTGTCCATTATTGTCCACCGCAGAGGTGAAAGAGGCTATCGTCACCAACGGTTCCGTTGGCATCCCGGACTCGGTCCGACAGGGCAAACGAGGAAATGATTGTCCGGACGGGGAGAGAGATTTGAACACGCGGTACCTTGTGGGTGATAACGAAGCACGGAAACGCGCACGACGACGAATAGCGAATACGCTGCCACTGGTGACGGGATCGCGTTTGTCTGAATTTGATCGAAACGATTTGGGATGAGGGAAATCGTTGCTGTGAAGCACTTCCGGTGGACTACAGTAAGAGCGTACCGTGACATTCACAGTAGGACCTGGAGTCGTGGGAAAAGTAAACGAAAAATAGAAACCGTAATTTCTAAAGGCTGAGAACGTACATTGTTGATCAAGCGGAGTGACGAGAAAAGCTTGTTATGATGATTGTAGAGTTTTACACGAACCTCCTTCAGGCATGATGATTTATTAAATCTTATAATTGATGGATAAAGCCGAGTGATCAAATAATGTCAACAGAGTATACCTCCTAATAAATTTAACAATATCGTAAGCACAGCGGTAGCAAATTGGATAGTCAGATCGGATTTAAACAACCATCTATCTCAATAAGCACCGTGCATATATAATTAGTGTTTCTGCGCAAGACAAGCGGTCAAATTCCACTTCCACGAGACGAATCACGTAAAAAGATGCTGGAAAATTTTAATCATGAAAAGGAGGAACGTCTTGGAGAACGCAGTGACACACAGTACTTCTGTCCTGTGGATCTAACATCGTACTAAATTGATGAGCCACCGGTAGTGAGCTGCATGTGAATACACACTGGAGTGTCTAGGCCTGGGCAACCTGACAGTATCTTAGCCCATGTGCAGTCTTTGACTGTGTAGCACTTTACCAGAATCAAGCTTGTGATTTGTGACACATACATATATAGGCAACGTGATACTTGCACATGAACTAGATTGAACCATAACATGAAGCCGATAACAATTTATGCGATATCGTTACGAGAAACAATATCACGTTTCTGATGTGTCGTTAAACCATGAACACTCCAAACTGTAATTAAGATAAAACCGAAACATTTGAAATACTTTAACTTCAAACTCGCAGCGGAAAGTTTTATCCAGCAAAGTTAGGGAGGATGAACTGATACGTCGGAGAACGGTGAGAGGAAAATTCCGTTTTAATTTTGGTTTAGTAATAGCAACTGTCAATGTCACGATGCATGTTAAACCAAAACCTACCCAAATGAGGGTTCACACCGTGGATATGGATCGCTTTCAGTCTTAAGGGTAAACGAGTGTATACCACCTTTTCTCTCAGAAAGGTATCATAGTAACCAACGTAGCGTCGTTGGCTGGGTATCGTCACGCCTTTGCCGTCGTCCGTCCGTCGCTCTCCGTAAAGACGCAATGCATCTGGGGCCGAAAGAGCGAGCTGCAGACGAAGGAGACAAGCGCACACCATTACGCCTGTTCGACCCTACAATTGAAAACGGCATTACCGAAGTACCTGCTTCAAAGTTCACAGATTCAAAGAGATTAGTATCGCTAACAAAAGATGTAGTAAATCACTGGCTTGTAATCAAAGTAGCAATTATTGTAACGTAGTGTTGTTGATGCAGCATGAAAGCAGTGGGGAATTGCTGGTTCACGGAAACTTTAGTAAATGTATGAAATCACAAGCCTGATCCAGGCAAAGTGTGGCACAGTCAAAGACTGCACGTACACAATGATACTGTCAGGTTACTCACCGTTAGACTGATAAAAGAATGGTAGTGAGAATGATAGTGAGATTCCAGTGCGTTTTTGCATGCAGCTCACCACCGGTGGCAAATCTATTTAGCACGGTGTTAGCCGCACGGCACTGAAGTACTGAACGTTTGTACAACTGTGCATATGAACTGTGCAGGTGAATAAGTTGAATCTGACGTAAAACGGTTGCAAGAGAAGGATTTCCTCCCATTCAGATGTTTGTTTACGAACGATTCGATTCCCCTGCCCAGCAATCGACCGCTTGGCGAATGGAAAGGCCCCTGTTTACGACGGAATGCAACATACGCTTATCAAACGCTGTCTCTTCACCATTTGCTTTTTCGGGGCTGGCAGGTGTACTCACAAAAGCGCTAGAACCCAAGATCATCACGCTATTTAACAAGAGTCAGAGAGGCGACTGAAACAATTACAGAGGAATCTCCCTTCTGAATGTTGTAGGGGAATTGTTTAATAAAGTATTACAAGCTACAAGCTTCAGCTGATATAGTTTACTCAGGGGAAGATGAACCGCTGACATGATCTTCTCTCAGAAACAAATTCAAGAAAAGTGTCGGGAACAAAGAATGTCTTATATGTTGTTTTTACTGATTCAACAAAGGCCTTCGACTACGTCAGCAGAGAGGGTCTTTTCAAAATGCTTGATCTTATAGGGTGCCCCCCAAGACTGTTCAAACTCGGTATTTGTTCCACTATGACACGAAGGGCTCAGTCCATGATAACGGTGGCAGTTCAGAAGCCTTTGTTATTTTCCGAGGTGTCAAACAAGGGTGTGTTCTTGCTCTCACGCTTTTCGGCATTTTCTTTGCTCTGCTTTTGAATCACGCTTTTATGGCGAGAACAGAAGGTATTTGCCTACGCACGCAAAGTGATGACAAGCTTTTCAACCTGAAAGGGCGGTTTGAGATCCAAACCAAGTCACGAAATGTGCTAATTCATGACCTTCTTTTGCCGAACGATTCCGCTCACGTCCCAAGACCACTTCCATCACTATGGACTATGTTACGGTTACGGTCGGCAATGCAAAGTACCCTTGGGCAAACAAGCAACATAGTTAAGACCAAAGTCCTTGGTAAAGATTAGATCACCATCCAATCATCACTTTTGAAACTGTCAGCATGTACCAGTACATCATTTCACATACCTTGGTTCAACCATGCGGATAACCTCTCGCTAAACCCATAGATTTATAGCGATTGCAGGCACTGTCATTCTGTCCCGATTACAACTCTCGAGTTGGGAGTACCTCAAGTTGACTGTAAAGACAAAGATGATGGTATACATCGCGTGCGTACTAAATGCTTTACCTGGACCATTCACGCAAGACACGAACGGAAGCCGAATGCTATCCATCTAAGAAACATCCGTCATATCTTGAATATATCGTCGATGGATAAAGTGGCTAATCCTGAAGTGCATTCAAAACTGGTCTACAGAGCATGTTCGTCCTAATACGACAGCACGGCGTACGGTGGCTTGGTCACGTTCACAGAATGGAAAATGGTCATATTTCCAAAGATCTAGTCTATGGTGAGATGAAATCAGGAAGTCGACTATTGGGCAGACAGCACTTGCGGTACAAAGACGTTTGCAAAAGAGATATGAGAGCTCTTGGTATTGACCCCACGAATTGGGGAGAACAAACTCTTGACCGCTTACTTTGGAGGCATTGTGTAAACCGTCGTCTACAATCTAAGGAGGAGCAGATACAGCTCTTGGCTGCTAAACGCAGATCTCGCGTCCAGCGTGCAACTGACGCACATCGACTGAGTAATGTTTATCGCTGCGAGCGCTGCAGGAGAGATTGTTGCTCCTGAATCGGACTGTTTGTATGTATGAAAGCACAAGCCTGATCCAGGCACAGTGCCGTACAGTCAGAGACTGCACGTGGGCTAAGATACTGTCAGGTTGCCCAGGCCTAGACAGATATGAGGAATAAAATAGAATAGAAATAGAAATGGTAGTGAGACTCCAGTTTGTATCAACATGCAGCTCACTACCTCTGGCCAATCAATTTAGCACGGTGTTAGCCGCACAGCACAAAGTACTGCACGATTGCACATCCGTGCAGAATCGGACTGTTTAGTCATTAGAAAAGCTGTGCAGCATGAAAAAATCATGCGATTGTTATGTACATCCATGGTCAACATCAACCGAAGGAGGCCGACAATATATAAATGAACAATGAGTCACAGACAGCTTAAACGTAACGAAAATGTAAGACCAAACGAACATAGGAATATTATATTCAAACAAATAAACAGCAAGCACGCACTAGCTCACCTTACCAGCTTTACAATTAACAGCTACCACATTGGAGCTATGTGTGTCGAGGAATCGCTTGGCGTCTTCACAGAGAGTGATTATTTGTTCAAACTGTGGGGCATTGTGATCGCGAAAAGGATATTTTGCAACTGGGCCAGCAAAACGACAAATGTCGAAGTCACGCTCGTCACAGCTGAGAAAAATTATAACGATACATCAAAATGTAAAATACGCGGTATCGGAAGCACAGATTTCCATGACAGTATGTATGCACGAAAAGAACAGTGTAAAGCTGAAATACTGTTTGGCTGTTTGAGCCTACGACGGGAATAATGGCAACGGGTCAGAGGTGTTCTCGCACCTAGATCCTTAGCAGTGATAAACGATATAAGTATTAGATGTATAGTACAGTAGCGAACCGTAAAACGCGAGGATGAGATCGAATATAGTGAACGGAAACAGAGATTACGGAGCGTAATGCTAAGGTAGCGCATGGTTCAGTGACACAAATGAGTTTGCTGGTTGATTGGAATCCTTACGTGCTATGGCTGCAAACCAAAGTCAGTAACGACAATGTAGTATATTATGCATGTCCATTTTATATCCGAGATCAATGCATCTCATTTTTTAAGAAATAAAACACAATAGCATGCAGCAAAGTTACAAAAACAAGCTGTTATGGTGTGTAAAAGATGGGGATGTGAACACCACCTTGGCTCCAAGGATATCACGGCCGGAGGGGTTTTTGGAATGAGATCCCAATTCCAAAAACGCTCTAATGGTGCACGCTTGATCCTGTGTGACCCAAAAAGAACTGCTTCTACTGATAGATATATGTATGTATGAAAGCATAAGCCTGATCCAGGCAAAGTGCCGCACAGTAAGAGACTGCAAGTGGGCGAAGATGCTGTCAGGTTGCCCAGTCCTAGACAGATATGAGGAAGAAAAAAGAATAGGAAATGGTAGTGAGACTCCAGCGTATTTTAGCATGCAGCTCACTACCTCTGGTCAATCAATTTAGCACAGTTAGCAGCACAGCACGATTGCACATCCGCGTAGAAGGAGCGATTGATTGCCGCCTCAAAACCAGTTTGCTTTGGGCAGGTGGAGCTCGTAAGTCCACGAAGGAGGTCCACCTAGGGAAGGAAAACCCTTATCACAAACCTCCACTACCTTGTGGCTACATCCAATCATGAAAAAGGCTTCAGGAGTCAACCTTGAAGAAAAATCTGGTGCCGGATTCTAGCTAGACAGTCCGAAGTTGTATTCAACTTCGTCCCAACAACTCCTGCGACGCGATGGTTGGGACATGTTTTAAGAATGCCTACTCACCGTTTACCGTACCGCGCCTTATTTGCAGAGCCTGGTAGAAGCTGGGAGAAACGATCGGGTGGCCAGTCCATGATGTGGCGCGTTGGGATGAAGAAACTCAGCGTAGCGCTAGGCTCAGTTGGGCGTATTCGTTTGTCTGGGTGGGGTCCAAAAACTCCACCTAATAGTTGGCTGGAAACTTTATGAGATATGGCTGCAAACCGAAGTCAGTGGCGGCAGCGTATTTTAATGTGTCGTATATTTTATCCGGCATTATTTTATATTAAAAAATAGCAAAAACCACAACATCGCTTGCAGTGAAACTACAAAACAAGCTGGTTTTTGCGTATTTGCTTTTGCATATTTTGCTTGCCTGCTTTCCTTTTTTCACGCACTTGCTTATTTGCTTTTCCTGCTTCATATTGCTTGGCACTTTGTCTGGCCCCACACTTGTGCTTCATGATGATGATAATGATCGTTGTCCAAACATATCACCTAGCTGTTCCTTTGGTTTCAAGGGTGTCATAGAGAGGCAGTAGTTGCTGTTTGAGCAAAAGCTAGTTCTCCGTATTGAACTGCCCAGGCGTACATCTCAACGCACCAATGGAGAGTGCACCCCATTACGCACCACAATATATTGGTCGTTTATCAGCGCCTTGAGTGATTGACTAAGAATTAATTTGTGATTTTGTATTTGAACATCGTAGATCTTTGTAAGAACCCTATTCAACAGTGACATACAGGACTAACTTTGTTTACCACTATAACAATGTTAAAAGGTTCACTGAATGTGATCATACGGTCTTCACCTGATGACGGCTAACAGCGGTTGTGGGATGTAAGGGATGGGGATGTGAGCACCGCAATATATAAGCTGCATTTATCTTCATTTCCAAATTCTGCTTGCCCACATTCTTTTGACGCGTTTGCTAATCTGCTTTGCCTGCTTCATCATCATCATGGACAGCGCTACAAGTGCTCAACTGTCATGCAATCTGCTACATGTTGCATGGTACAATGTCTGGTTTAAGACCTGTGCACCATGGTGATTGATAGACAAGCCATCAAAACGACTTGGTTATTTTCGTGGATCGGAAATAGTGTAAATCCAATCATATAAGTAAATCAAGCATCTTATTAAAAATATGCAATACTGGCACAAATCCACCCAAAAAATTAGCGGTTGTCCCTGGAAATAATATTTCACAATAACTAAGCCTGCAAAAGAAAATATTCCTTGAAACAGTAAACGAATTTCAATTTAGGCTATAACTCAAAAACGTGTAAGCATTGTAGTCAGGTGATCAACATATGCTGATCAATAGGACAACGAGGAGTTAAGATTAGTAAAACTCGCAACTGTTTAATTCAGGTAAATGGCACCTTCGGGTCACAAGCAGTCATGTCGGAAACCTCCTAAAAGCGTTCCCGATAACAAATCTATTGCGATGTATGTATGCATGAAATCCAAGTCCGATCCAGATGAAGTGCCGCACAGTCAATGTCTGCACGTGGGTTAGGATACTCTCAGGATGACCAGGACTAGAGGGGCATAAGAAATTAAAATTAAAATGGTAGTGAGAATCCAGCGTATTTCCGCATGCAGCTCAATACACGTAGCTAATTAAACTAGTACAGAATTAGCTGAGCAGTACACAAGTACAGAACGATAGTACTTCCGTGATGAGATAATTCAAAGCCAATCTTTTTAACGATATTTCGCATTTCAATTAATTGCTAGATAATATCACGATAGGTATTTTATGTTTCCGTGTTCATATGTGCTTACACGGTGATTATTAATCCCAATTTTAATAGTACTTGGTAGAATTTCACTTGGTTACTGAAATAAAAGAAAGTAATGAAACATCTTATCTGCTAAATAAAGTAGAGAAAATTAGAAAATAAAAAATCTGCCGATTAGAAATGAAAGGTAACAGATTCTACCTCAATCCTAGTGAGTAAACTTACAGGTGATAGATTTTATAATGATTTGAGTGCCGTGTTTGCAAAAATCGAACGACATCATCGATGTGATTCCGATAAACACCTTCCAATTTCTCAGCAGGGAATCCCATGGCTATGATACGATCAGATATGTAACTCAAATCGAGGTCGAAGCCATCCTCTTGAAATCGTTTTTTTCGCTTGCTGACTAAACCTTTCAATGTCTTCGGCATAGAGGAAAGAGCATGTATTGCAACCTAAAATGTATATACAACAAAACGATCGAGAAACTACAAATTTGATTTTGAAAATTCATTAAAGCGATATATTAATAGATCATTTAAATATGATGCACGTACCAATCTAATGTAACCGTTAATGAATGAATGAAAGCACAAGCCTGATCCAGGCAAAGTACCGCACAGCCAGAGACTGATGTAACCGTAGACCAAAGGTGCTCACCACTAATGCGTACTTTCTTTCTGTTGCATATATCCGACAATACCAATGAGTGCCCTGAAATCGCGATGCATGTGATGACCAAAGTAACATTTTTCTACTTAAACCCACCCCCCATCTTTAGTAGACCAAAATGTAACATGTGGTTGCAGGGATTTGACTGAAACAGAATGCTTCACATTAGTTATTTGCTAACATCGATTCATTTAGGATTTTCGCTGAGTTTTTTGAGACCATTGATGTGACGAATAATCCGCAAAGAATAGGCAGCAAAATGATTTCAAGGGTAAACATAGTGCAACTCAAACTTGTAAGCATAGTATGCATGCGATTATAACCTACCCTTATAAATCAGGCTAATGTTGTGTTACATCTTTGTGAGGAATCGTGGATAAGTTGCTGCGGCTCGGACCATAAAAATGAAAGTTGTAGTACCCAGACAAATTCCTTTCTACATATTCTTTGCGTGAATGATCCATCACCAGATATGGTAGTTACAACAATAAAAATCGAAACCCCGTAGAAAAATGACGGCTAAGTTGAATATACACGGACAATCGAACCCTTATGCTCTGCACAAAGGCATAATACATCAGGAATAATGTTGCCGAACTACGCTTCAGGATTATTGAGTATCTCAGCAAAAATGTGAAGGTGATAGAATACTAATGGTCTCTGGATGATCATGCACCAATTACCATTGTTGATAAGTTTGGCGTCACCAGAAGTCATTCATGTTTGACGGGTTGGGATCGGTTTATGTGCTCATACACATTGGTATTTAGACTTCAGCGTTTTCATATGAAGCTCAGTACAGGTGGCAAATCAATTCAATACGGTCAGCTGCACAGTACAGACGTACCACACGATTGCATATCAGTCAAAAGATTAGGCTGTCTCGATTTTGCTATTTTTCCAGCCCTAAACTAAATGAGTGGTACACTAAGCGCGCGTTCCGCAAGTTAACAAATCTGGTTGACAGCTTGAATGTTTACAATAGGCGTAGTTTTTCGACTTTGGAACTTTAGAGCACGGCCACGGGTTCTTCAGTCTACTACTAGATGGAAAAACTCGCGCAGTTCGTCATCCTGAGCTTTTAGTAATACCCGACGAGTTATCAGCACGTCGTAGTGCACATGTCGGATACTAAGTGGCATAAGGTTGAAGCGTTGAACACGGTTTACATAAGGAATAGATTTCAAACCTCGGACTCTTTTAGTCGTCCGCCGTTGTACCTTTTACTAGTGGCCAAGTTCTACTTTAGTTTTTAAAAAGATTGCTGATAAACCATATTTCAAACTGGTATGTGAAAAAATAATGTGAAATATATGGGGTGTAATCTCCTAGAACAACCTGGTGTTCTGTTCGTACTTCTCTTCGATTTAACCCACCGTGTCACAATTATACCCAGATCCCGTTTAATATCGACCAATTTTAGTTGATGATCACCGACAAAGTACGAAGATTCAGGAGTGCTAGGCCCTAAAAGCATCACTGCACATTTCTGTCGGTTGACAAGCTGCCAATTTACCGTTCAATTAAAATCTTGTCTTATTCGATTTCGAAATATGCGCTATCAGTAGAAGAGATAACGTTAGCTCAAACTTTTGGGTCAATCGCCACAAGTAGACGATGCAGATTTAGAGAGCTTGGAAAGCCATAACATACAATTTGAAAAGTAACGGGCGTGTATACGGCGAATTTAATCCGTTAACCTTGTCCTGTGAGGGAAGCTACAATTCAATTCAAAGCAGGCTCATGTAGCGAAGGCTAAATACCACTGTACCTTTAAGTTCAGCGCACTTCATCTTTGTTCTCTTTCAGACAGACGGCGAGGTCCTTGTGTGATGATAATTTACCGTTCCTGTTTTCTATTACTAACTGTATTCCTATTTCGCACGTTAGTATTACCGTTCTATATTCCAGATTGCATACCTCGGTTTCTAGAAGATTAAAGCCTAGTTCTCGGGCCTTCGTCTTTTGATATTCTTACAATCGGATCTAACATTCATAATCATAACAATTTAATCTTCTAGAAATGGATCGATTACTTCGTCCTGAACGCTTTGAAACCGCCCCAAATGCATCTGATGCTGCAGACTCGTGAGAACATTGGTTCTATACATTCACAAACTTTCTTGATGTTATAGACTCACATAAGCCAGACAAATTAAAGACACTCATCCATTTCATTTCCCCGTCTGTGTATAAACTCGTTTTTCAATGCACTTCCTATGAATCAGCTATTTCTACTCTGCAGTCAACCTACGTACAGTCGAAGAACGAAGTTTTTGCTCGACATCTACTAGCTACGTGTAAGCAAGATTCCAGCGAAAGCCTCGATCAGTTTTTGCAGCGACTCCGCTCGCTCTCACGGGACTGTAACTTCAAATCTGTAACTGCTGTCGAGTATCAAGACGAAGCCATACGTGATGCTTTCATTACGGGAATGTCTTCGAATTCTATCCGACAACGATTGCTTGAAAATAAATTTCTAGACATCCAAACTGCTTTTGACCAAGCCAAGTCTCTAGACATGGCGCAGAAGCAATCACATTCTTATACATCACCCATCCAGGAAATTCCTTGTAACACTGTGCAAACAGAAATGCATAGCCACCAAAACATGCCGATAGATTCAGTCCCAAATAAAACGTTGGCCAGCATCAACCGAAAGCTCCAAGGCCTTTGCTACTTTTGTGGTTATGATAGACATCCTCGTCACAAGTGTCCTGCTCGTGATGCAGTCTGCAAGGCATGTGGAAAATGGGACATTTTCGCTCGGTATGCCGTTCTTCCAAATCTGATAAACATGTTGCATCTGCATCACCATTTGTAGCATCCTCTGTCATCACCGCTGCTGCTCCAGCTTGTCTTTCAAATGCAATCATTAAAGTCATTGTGAACGGTGTGAAGTTAGATGCATTGATCGATACTGGAAGTTCAGAAAGTTTTGTATGCGAATCCATTGTTCAGAGGCATAAATTTCCTACATATCAATCACACAGCGAAATCATTTTAGCTTCTACACAATTACGAAGCCATACCAAGGGACATTGTGTTGTTTCTTTGTCGCATAACGGAACAGTATATAACGATGTTAAGCTTTCCGTACTCCCACACTTGTGCACTGATATCCTTTTCGGACATGACTTTTTAAAACATCACGAAAGCGTTCAACTCTCGTTCCAGGGCGATCGCCCTACCTTCTCTGTATGTGGTCTCACGACATCTAGTCTGCCCGCGCCTACGTTATTCGCGCATTTATCGCCTGCATGCCAACCAATACGAATTAAATCACGGCGGTTTAGCCAAGCTGACGAATCGTTTATCGAATCTGAGGTAAACAGATTAGTTACTGACGGTATAATTGAACCATCCAAGTCTCCTTGGCGTGCCCAAGTGCTCGTAACCACAAATGAACGTCAAAAGAAGCGTATGGTGATTGATTACAGTCAAACCATCAATCGTTTCACTGAACTTGATGCGTACCCCCTGCCTCGTATAGACGCCATCATTGAAAAGATATCCCGCTATGAAGTATACAGTACACTTGATCTAGAAAGCGCGTATCATCAAATCCCTATCAGAGAAGACGAAAAAAAATTCACTGCATTTGAGGCTTGTAATAATCTGTATCAATTTTGCAGAATACCATTCGGTGTGACTAATGGTGTAGCTTGCTTCCAGCGCGCTATCGATGAATTAATTCGCAAAGAAAATCTCGATGGAACATACGTTTATGTTGACAATATCACGGTTTGTGGAAAAGATATAGCCGAGCATAATCGCAACTTGGATAAATTCTTACACATTGCTAAACAGTACGGATTGACACTCAACAACAAGAAGTGCATTTTTGCTGCGAATGAGATTTGTTTATTAGGATATAACGTTTCATTCGGGAAGATCAAACCTGATCCGGATCGCTTTAAACCATTAATTCTCCTTCCTCCGCCTACGGATCTGAAGTCACAGCAACGGGTAATTGGTATGTTTGCGTACTATTCTCAGTGGTTTTTAAAATTCTCCGATAAAATTCACCCCCTCATCCACAACACGGAGTTTCCGTTGTCTAAAGATCTCTTACGTAGCTATGAAGCTCTCAAGGCAGAATTAATGGAAGCTGCAGTAATGACCGTAGACCGAAACGTGACTTTGGTGGTCGAAACTGATGCATCTGATATCGCTATCTCTGCAACACTGAACCAAAATGGCCGTCCAGTAGCATTCTTTTCTCGAACACTAAGTTCTAGTGAACGAAGACATTCTGCTATAGAAAAGGAGGCATACGCTATCATAGAAGCAATTAGAAAATGGCGGTATTATCTACTGGGGACGCATTTTAAATTGATAACCGATCAGCGATCCGTTGCTTTTATGTATGATTCGAAGCTCGGTGGAAAAATAAAAAAACGACAAAGTTCAACGCTGGCGCATTGAGCTATCTCAATTCTCTTATGATGTAATCTATCGACCCGGAACCCAGAATCAAGCTGCAGATGCGCTCTCGAGAGCTTACTGTTCATCAAGTCATTCGTTACTTGATTTGAAAATCGTACATGAAAACATATGTCATCTAGGCGTGACCCGTTTTTCCATTTTGTTCGGTCCAAAAATCTACCGTATTCCCTTGATGATGTGAAGAAAATCATTCAGAAGTGCTCTGCTTGTCGTGAGCTCAAGCCCAAGTTTCATAAACCGGATGTTAATTACTTAATAAAAGCCACCCAACCGTTAGAACGTTTGAGTCTCGATTTTAAAGGACTGATTCCTTCATCAACACGTAACAGTTACATTCTGACCGTGATCGATGAATATTCCCGTTTTCCTTTCGCATTTCCTTGTCCGGATATGAAAGCTTCCACGATCATACAGCGCCTTATCGATCTGTTTTCAATATTTGGTCTACCCTCCTTCATTCATTCAGATAGAGGTGCTTCATTTATGTCTGCGGAGTTAAAAACATTCCTACACGAACATGGAGTGGCCACTAGTAGAACCACAAGCTATAACCCACGCGGTAATGGGCAAGTAGAGAGACTGAATGTTACTCTATGGAAAACAGTCTCATTGTGCTTACGTTCTCGAAACTTGAAAATTGATCAATGGGAGTCGGTGCTACCGGACGCGCTACATTCTATTCGTTCACTTCTGTGTACAGCCACCAACGTTACTCCTCATGAAAGAATGTTCCGTCACCTTCGCAGGTCCGTAACCGGCAGCTCTTTACCTCAGTGGTTATTAGCTCCCGGCCGTGTACTACTTCGAAGAAATACAGGGTCATCTAAATATGACTCTCTGGTCGAAGAGGTTGACCTGGTTGAGAGCAATCCAGAATATGCTCACATACGATTTCCAGATGGTCGAGAAGAAACTGTTTCACTGCGTCATCTTGCACCAGCCGCAGATCCAGTTGAGTATCCTGATAGCAGTTCACAAAATGAAGCTTTACCGGAAGTTTCTGAGCATCAAAGTACCGAACCGGAAAATGCCGATAATCAATTGTCCACTGAAGATTTATTTATCAAGGAGCAGCGAACAAGACCATATTGTTTACGTAATCCCGAAGTGTGAAACCTGAATGAGTGAAACTATTGTACGCGTTTTTTCGGCGAGGGAGAATGTG